>PDLM01000015.1:1632918-1648710 GCA_003369665.1 Coleophoma cylindrospora
ATAAAGTAAACTTAGTATTATTTATATATATAATAAGCTTTGTTTTCTTTAAGAAAAATATTAACAAGGAGCATTTTTGAAGCCCTCCTATGTCCTCCCATCAAGGTTTATTCTCCTTAAGCTCAGAGATCGCTAGAAATCCACTCGAGCCTACCATTCTCGACGCATCTAAGGTTTTTTCGGCCCCTACCGAATTAAGAAGCATGAGTGTCTGCTCTTCGGTCAACACGACCGTCTTGATACAGGGACCAACTGCTTTTGTGTCTCCTTGCAACACAATACCTATGAGTTTTCCAAACTGAGTCTCTAGGAAACCATCACCGCTATATTCTAACAACTGCAGGCTATTAAGAACCACTATCTTGCGAATGAATTTGTCTTCGGCTCGTATCAGATCGTGGAAGAGCTCCAGTGCACTGGTGATGGAAGCCGGAGAATTGTCTTCAAATTTGAACCTTGAAATTCCGAAATCGACAGAGGTGTTTAGTGTATCACTGATCGCTTGAGCGCATTGCCAGATCAGGGAGTACAAAAGATCAGCGAAGAGATCAAGTGGTGCAATCTCGTTGCCTGTTGATGGGTGCAGTCTTCGACAAGTGTATGATAAAACTGGAATGTTGGCTTCACGAGCCACGGCGCTAATGTCGACTGCCAACGGTGGATCATTTGAACACGGATTTGTGTCAGCACCTTGAATCCAGAGTAAATCCGAAGACGGCGTTGTCCACCACAGTTGTAAGCGATGGGTAAGTTCTACATCAGCGGTAATGCCGTCAATTCTCCGTGGGAGAAAATCTGGGTCTTTTGGAATTAAATGTTCTTCGACGCGTGCAGCATTTGTTTTGAGCATTTCGGGAGTATATATGGTGAACCCAGGCTGTTCATCAGAACTCCTTTGCTCTGTGGGCGTATACTGCGGAGGCAGTGATGGTGCAGGAGACGTGGTCAGCCGTAATCGCTGAGAACCAAGATATCTTTCAAAGAGCTCTTCAAGTTGCTGTAGCCAGATGGAACGGTTGGCGATATCGTGTTGTGATATGTCACCAACAATGCTAGATTTAAACAGTGAAAGATGTGTGTTCAGTGCTGTGTCGATGGTTTCTTGCATGCCTACTTTTATGTCTGCCGGTAACTTGTGAATCATGTCGCTGTTTGAAAGTAAGACCAATGTCTCTTCAAGATGGGAATGTATACGGATAGAAGAGTGTTTTGAACATACACCGTAAGTCGCTGCATTAAAGTATCAATAACTCGCAAATGTCCCTCGACTTCATTCTGTAAACTCAACGCCTTCTTCGACGTAAAATAATGCCACTCCAACTTGGAGGAGATACTTTTTAGCCAACGAAACCGTGATGTCTTCGATGACCCACTGTCGCCTCCCAGATGTTTAGCCATATCATCAACATCACGCATAAATTTCTCAATCGGAGTCCTGATAGCATCAACCTCGGCTTCTATATTAGCCTTGTACCCAGGCCTGGCTTCGAGCGCTGTAAACGTGCAGAGCGGTAAGAGTGCCTTGTCGAGATTGCGCAGAAAAGTGCTGGCTTGACGAAATTCTTTGGGGGCGCCATTTACGTCGTCCAGTGCTTGGGCTGCGTCGATGATAAAGTTGATAGCGCTCAAAATGTCACCTGCTGACCATCCAAATGCCATGTTGTCTAATTGATGTAATAAAGATTACCAATGATCTAATTTATGCGGCTTGGGAGAAGCTGTGATATATGCTGTTGGGCTGGTGGTGGCTGAGGGGCTCAGCCTCGTCACGGGTAGCTTATCCCAGCGTCGCCCCTTCAATGTCCGTCGGTATCCCCTATGGGTGTATCGATGGTGCGGCAATACCTGTGAATCCCGTGTAAAGTACGTCAATTTACGCACTGTACAGTGGGATTCATGAGGCTTGTATTTGTAAGATCTACGCTGGAGCTACCTAGGTACATGAGGTGATGTTGTACATTCCGAATTAGGCTTAGTGCTATGTCCAAATCCTACCAATTCCCAATTGCTTCATATTCATATTATTCTTACAATATCCAATTGGCTGAGCATTGTAAGAATTTTAGCTTGCTATGTATTATTTTGCAATCGGCAGATATCAAGCGAGGCTTTGGGGATATATACCACGTATATCCATTTGTACAACTAGAGAATTGTAGTAGCGAAAGATAGAGATCCTACCCGCGTTTCGGTAGGGCACGACTACCCTCACCTAGTGCTCGTTGCTCTTCATTCTGCCTCTTGATACTATCCCTGTAGTCTATAAAAGTCTTCCTCCGCTGAAGAACCTTTGCAAAGTGATCCCTGTCGATTTCAATCTTTAAGGTCTCCCGGCCCGTCCTCTTAAAGTCTTCTTCTGCATCGTGTACTGCTAATGCAATGGCAGTTTGTAGCGCTGCCGAGAGAATTAACAATGCTCAAATTGGAAAGAGCTAAAAGGGAAGGAACTATTACCGTTTCGGATTTCCCGCCCATTCCATTGGATACTATTCATGTCTTTATCCTCTTCTAGGAATGTTCTTGCCCGGTCGGTGACAATAATATCGCTCCTCTCTCTTTCAAGCTTCGCTAAAAAGCCCTCCCACACTCGCAGCTGCACGCTTGAATTAAGTGGCTCGTACGTTAGAGCAACTGAAGTCCGAGAGAGAAATGCATCATCGATTTGACCGATGCGATTAGTGGTCTATACAGATTTAGCATCATTAGATCATTGACCATGTTGTTGGGGCAAATACCAAAAATAACATTCCAGGATAATACTCCATGCATCGAAGAAACACTTGAGCAGTAAGCGGAATGAACTCTGTGCGAACTGATATAGAGCATACCTGAAACCAGACTGTTTCTTTGCAGGTTCGCAATTTGTCGTTTTTCCAGAAAAACATCGGCTTCATCTATCAAAATTATAGCTTGCCAACTCGCCGCCACGGTGAACCACCTCGAGAGGTTGGCTTCCATTCTTACTTCATCAGTTCCAATATCGGCGACGGTGAGACTGACGAGGGGTCGACGAGTATAATCAGCAACACATTCTAGGATGTTTATATTAGAACAAACTTCCAAGATGAGATCGCAGAAATTGACTTACCAACAGTATAGGTTTTGCCAGTACCCGGTGGGCCTATATAGTGTCAAAGATGTAATAGATACACCAAATGAGAACAAAGACTCCAGACTTACCATGCAAAAGGAAGACTTGTCCCTCACCCTTCCCAGGAATGAAATCCGCACCCCAAGTTCCACTCTTTCCATTTGCGTGTCTTGACGAAAGAGCTTTGATAATCTCAATATCGCGGCGGGGTAAGATGAGTTGGCTCATAGCGCTACCTTCATCTGGTGACCATTGAAGCGGTTTTGTGCGGTCAACGTCAATCCCCACTTACGCCAAGTTCAGCAAATGCATTTCGGCGTTTTCTCCTGAATTGAAATCTGGGGAGGATTACTTACACCATCGCTTAGTCTTAAGAGCAAACCCATCGATGCGTCTGGGTAGGAGAAATAAATGACGTTCTGTTAACGAAGTCTGAGTCTGGGGATCAATTTCGTCATAATCGGCCCAGTACGTGTCATCATCAGTTCCATGCAGCTCTCTGGTGTCGTCGTCTGAGACTGAGCTTGAAGAGCTTACGGACCGTCTTCGTACCGGACTATAGTCCCTACCGACAGTAATTGGAGATTCGGAAGCATACCGCTGGAAGGAAGACGGATCAATAATGAATTCTCCGTCATATTGCTAGACCAGTGATCAGTAAGCGCGAAGTTCATTTTGCAGAAGATCCTGTGCATCTCACCTGCTTAGGTTCCTTTTTCCACGCATTTGGGTATACCCGATGGCTCCACGTGGGA
The DNA here is from genome assembly GCA_003369665.1 of Coleophoma cylindrospora. Lineage (NCBI taxonomy): Eukaryota > Fungi > Ascomycota > Leotiomycetes > Helotiales > Dermateaceae > Coleophoma > Coleophoma cylindrospora. The sequence goes on from PDLM01000015.1 coordinate 1,636,765, forward strand.
CCCTCATATACAAGATGCACCGGGACGCTTTTGAGAAAGTCAAAATAAGTTTGGCCCCGGGCTACCAGTTTATCGCGAGTTTTACCATTGTCGACAGTATTTAAACAATCAGCGGGAAAGATGGGGAGAGTAGTGATCTCCTTTTCGCCATCGAACTTGTTAATCTTGAAGGATCGAGGCACCCGAACCAGTTTTCCATTAACATAATTCAAATGCCACGCCTTAACGGTCCAAAAATCTTTCCACCTCTTAGTGCCATGCACTCGGTCCTCAATATGGATTGAATCCTCCTTCATAGAGCTAAAAATTAGTCCAGCAAGCATACCACCAACTCTTGCGTATACATCACAGCCTGGCTTGAAAAGGAGCCACAGCGTATTATAGGATGCTACTCCATCTTGGTGTCTTTCTTCCGCAGGTTTGATCACGTCCAAATATCGTGGCTCTAGGTAGTCCAAGAGAACCGAAATATGTTCAGCGGTTTTCATGGGATCTTCAAATTTTGGGTCTTCGTCCCCGGAGACAATGGAAGAAGAAGTTTGTTCGCTATAATGTTTTTGGAGTTCCGTTAATTGGCGATGATAATGCCAGAGCACCTTGAATGGAAAATCGATAGCGATGAATTTCCCGCTGAGGACTTGAGCAGGATAATAAGAGACTAAATATCGAAGAGTCTTTTGGAGATAGGGCGAATTGACATACATGCCTCTAACTTCTGCTGGACGTGGAGGAGGCTTCCACGATTTTTGTCGGTCTCTTCTTGCCGCGCGTCTTCCTGTCCTTGATGGTAAAAAGATAGGAATCGGAGGAGGAATGTCTGACACATTGCCCGATTCGGTTTCGTCGTTGTCTACGCCCATCCTGGCATCATTAGTGGTCGCCATGTCTTTCTCATCGCTCCCACCATCTCTGGCAACTTCAATATCGAAGTCTTTAACGCTGTTGGCTTTACTGGCGCTCCGAGTAACACCCATCTCAACTTCACTCTCAGTATCGTCATCTCCACTGCTGATAGTACTATCACTATCTTCAAAATTGACAAACTGCGCACCCTCTGCACTTGGTGAAGTTGCTATAGCCATGAAAAGGTCAAAAACATCACCTTTCCCAGTCCCGGAACCAGTTTCCGGTGGTGATTCAATCAGCGGACTTTTCCACGAAGAAATAGTCCTCAGTCCATCGCTCAGAACAAACCGGATATTCCTATTTTCGGTCTTCTTCTTCTCTTTTGATATTGGCTGCCGCTCATCCAACGGTCTTCGGTGTCTATTAACCAATGAGGAAGACATACTCTTCGCCTTCTTTGCTGCGGCGTCGTTCAAGTCCGGCGGTGAACCCAAGCTTGGCGAGCTTGTCAAGAAAGGTGGCATCGTTGAGGCCTCATGTGGAAGAGGAAGAATCAGCTCATTACCTAGGTAGCTACAGGTATAGATGGCAGATGAATCCTTTGGTCGTGTCACACGAGATTGTGAGTCGCGAGATGAGAAATAAGATATCAGCAGTCACGAAAGAACAATCAGGCAGAGTTCTCAGCCGCAGTTTCCGCCCCAGTCGTCATCCAACCACAATCTCCCTGGCGAACGCTTATCTTCCCACACTCCTCAAAAGTAAATATATAACAAGGATATTACCCCACTTAACCAATTTTCTTCATTCTAGTGCCACGGCAAGCATATTTGTAGTAAAACCATAGTGCCTTATAACCTGAAGGTACATAGGTTTCTTAAACAAGTATATTCATTAGTGTGTACCTTTGAAAGACTTGAGAAAAAGGTATCAAATCAAACTACTAGGTAGCATTGATTTATAACAAACAAGAAAACTGTTGGAATAATCATCTGACATGTGAGAACAATCATCTGACATTCATGTACTGCTTAGTCACTCATTAGTCAATACTTAGTTATCTATCTACTTTCTAGGGTATAAAGGGGAAGAAAGGGGTCAGATCAAACCCTTTCTCTCCTCGTACAATTCAACAGGCATTTATATGAACATTTTTGAGCTGTACCATCAGTTACCTGAAATCCGGTCAACCGACAAAAACCTAGGCAAGAAATAAGAGTAGAAAGGTCCTACAAAAGTACTTAAGGTCTCTAAGTATAGGTCTTAAACTAGTATTAAAACTAAGTCTAACCTAGTTTAAACCTAGTTCAAACCTCAAATCGATTTGAACCTGACTTGTTTCACATAGCTAATTTGATCTTATAGGTACTTGCCTACCTAGTATAGATATAGATAGCTTGATATTATATATGAATACCTACCTTTTATATAAAGTATTATTAATTTGATAGAATTATATAGAAAAGAAGACCTCTTCTTTAATTTAAAGGATACATATATACTTATATTCTAAGCTCGAGTCTATCTAAAGAATAAAACGAATTTGAATCAAAGCTTCTTTACCTACTATATAAACTACCTAAGCTCTTAATTAAGTCCTTAGGTCCTCTCTACCTCCTAATACTACCTTCGAAAGGGCGACTTATATTCTGAGCTCGAGTCTATACAAAGAACTTTCATCTCTCGAGAACTGCTCTCCTTCTCGAATTATAGTCATCTCGATACCTCTCTCTAGCAAAGGTGATAGCGATAGCGATAACAGATACCTTATATCACAGGTTATATAATAAAGGCAGGATTAAGGGCAGGATTCAAGGCAATGATGATTATTCTATACCTATAAGGCAATTTGATAAAGTTCTTATTGTTGCTAGTGTTAGAATACTAATCATCTAGCATTTATATAAGTCAGCCTAAGCATGACACGAAGTCAACCTAAGTCAACCTAAGTCTAACACTGAGTTAACCTCTAACCCTAGACACAGTGTTGACTTAATTCCTTCATCTCGCAAATGACATTAAGCTAACACTGAGTCAACACTAAGCTAACACTAAGTCAACACTAAGTCAACACGAAGCTAATATTAGGTTAATATAATATCAAGCTAGTATAGATATAGTGTTTATATAGAGTTAAATAAGTTATAGTAAGGCCTTAATGTACTTAGTCATTTATTAGTTATCCCTTAGTTAGCTACCTACTTAGGTGCCTTTGCTTAGAGTCTTGAACTTATTTAGACTTAGGTTCAATTCAGATTCAATTTAGATTTAAGGATTAACTCTAGTTCAATTCGATTTGAAACTAGCTTGAATCAATTTGAGATAGGCTTAGATTTAAGGTTTAGGCTTAGATTTAAGGTTTAGGCTTAGGGTTAGATTTAAATCACGTGATATATATTCGCTTAAGTCATATCTTTATAATTAGCAATGCTAAAATTAAATCAATTACTAAATAGTAATGTAAATAGAATATGATTTACCTCCTAAGAGGAGGTATTATTATTATTTTTTTTAAAAAAAAAAGTCACGTGACATTAGTCCAAAACCGTTCTAATTCGTTTCAAATCAGGATCTATACGACTTCAAGCTAGCTACAAGATCAAATCAGCTACGTGAAACAAGTCAGGTTCAAATCGATTTGAGGTTTGAACTAGGTTTAAACTAGGTTAGACTTAGTTTTAATACTAGTTTAAGACCTATACTTAGAGACCTTAAGGTTGTTTTATATAGCTGATTTAATCTTATATCTAGCTTGAACTCGTATAGATCCTTATTTAAATCGAATAAGAATAGTTTTAGACTTAGGTTATATGATATCGAAAAAAAGAGATTAGGAATATTTAAGTATAAGATATTTTTATATTAATACCTCCTCTTAGAAGGCAAATCACGTTCTATTTACTATTTAGTTATTTATTTAATTTTAGCGTTGCTAATTCTAAAGATATGATTTATATAAAATCACGTGACTTATTTTTTTTTAAAATTCGCTTAGCTTATAACTATATAATAAGCAACGTAAAAAAAGATCTAATAAGCTTAAACGAATTTTTAGCTAAAAGTATATATACTATGAAGTCTATAGATATATAACCTTATACTTAGAACTTAGACAAAAATTGAAAATATATTTATAATCTCACAACTAAGTTCAACTTACATAGGTTTGACTCAGGTTTGAACCCTGACTCTGGCTTGACTCAGGTTTGAACCCTAAATCAGATTTCAGTATTAGTGACCTATGAGCTGTACTGACTCAGATTTGAACCCGAGGTTGAACTGAGGTCAAACTAGGGTCAAACCAAGGTCAAATCAAAGTCAACCTAAGTTTGACTTAGGTTCAAACTGAGTTTGAATCCTTATTATAAAAGCACTAATATAGTTATAGTTATATGATATATCATATGATTTAGCTTACTAGACCTCTCTTAGCTTTAAAATCAATGCTTTTTAATAAATAACCTTAGAAAATATTCTTTAACTAAAATTTCCTCTTAGGGAAGTACTATAGATACCTGATATAAGGTACTATGAAATCTAAAGGGCCTATATAGAATATATAATCATATGATCAGTGATATATTATACTAGATCAGACTTAGGCTAGGACCTAAGCTAGGCTTAAGCTACATAGCTTTAAGCTAGAATTATGCTTAGAGTCATCTCTAGCTATAAGGCGTTCACTTACTTATATAACTACTTAGAGGCCTTTACCTAGAGTATTAATACTGATTCTAACTAGATTAGACTCAGTATTAAAACCTAACACTAGATTAACTAAAGATCTACTCAAGATCTATCCTAGATTAACATCGAGCTAATACTGAGTCAACACTAGACTGATACCGAATCAGTACTAGTAGATGAGTTAGGATCACGTATTATATAGAGTTGAGGATCATAGATAGAATTGCAGGTATTACTTATAGACTATATTTATTAATTATAACTATAGAAGCCTTCATCAATATATAAAGTATCGAAATACCTATATTCGAAAAAGCAAAGTTAACCTCATAGTATATCAATATCGCATTAGTTCTATACTAAACATCTATCGAATACTATGCACTAGCTAAAGTATAGGTATTATAATAATATATATAAAAAGAAGGGATGATTAGTAAACGCTAATAACTGATAGTCTGAGGAAGACTTCTATATACTAGCTAATTATATCAAAATCAGATATCATTAATATTAGAGTCTTTATTTAAGTTAATAAATCATTTGATATAATAGTGATGATAGACTAGAACTTCTATTATTAGGAAGTTAGTTATAATAAGTTGCTTAAATATGATCAAGCCCTTATCTATATCAAGGACCTTAGTAGCTATATTATTATAGAAACTAAGTAGGCAAGCGTGATTATACTTCTTGACGAGGTTCCTGACCTCTTATTTCAAGTATAATCTATAGATTATCGAAAGCTAAGCATAGACTAATAAGTTAATAATAATAATTACTAATAATTAGTTACGAGGAAGCCTTCTTTAAAGGGGTTTATAGTATATATCTAAGGAACTTCTAGCTAATGTAGCTAATCTTATAAAAGTCGATAATATTAGTAGATATAATAAAGATTTGCTCTAACTAGTTATCCTTATAGTCTTTAAATATAAGATCCTAAAGTTTATAGAAGTTAATAATCCTCTTTGCTTCTAAGGTAATATCAACTTATATAGCTATAAATAACTCATAGTTCTATAATAGCGATTATTTCTAGTTTTTAAAGTCTTATTAGACTTTGTTAATAGCTGACTAAAAAATAATGCTATTAATAGATAGATTAGGAAAGATATAATGCATGACCTTAATAAGCTTCTTAGAGTCTTAATGAAGACTAATTAGAAAATATTAATAATTATATAATTCTAATATTACTATAGCTTCCTTCTCTAAGATAGTATATTCAATTAACGTTAATTATTAGAGGTCATCTAGAGGAAGTTCTTATAACTCATCTTACTAAATTACTCTCTTAGGCTTTTATATATTAGCGCTTAAAGAAGCCTTTACTAGAGTTATATTATTTGACCTATTGATGATAAGCTTTATAATAGTTTTTATAATAGGCTTAGTAATAGTCTTAGTAGTAGTCTTAGTCGTAGTCTTAGTAATAGTCTTAGTCATAGTCTTAGTTATAGGTTAAGTACTTATATTTAGTTATACTAGTAAGGGTAGTAGAAGCCTTACTCGATAGTCATATAGCTAGCTTGCAGATAATATCTTTGATGAAAGTCTTAATCTTAGATAATTTATTATTATTATTATTACTATAGTTATTATTGAAAAGACTATTATTAGTAAGTTCATCATTCTCTAAATCTAGTTAACTAGTATCAGAGTGACTATTATCAGAAAGTTCTATTATAGGTATATTATTTGATCTATTAGGTTAAGGCTCTAGGTCTATATTAAATAAAGTATTATACTAAGTAGCTATAGGCTAAGAAGTTATATACTAGGAGTTAGACTTCGTAGAAGCCTTTTCTAGCTAAGAAAATAGCTTCTTCGAAGTAGCTAGTATAGTATGCTTTAGGTGTAAGGATATTACTTAGGTATCTAGTAAATCATTATCCTCTTATATGAATATATCGACTTTGTGTTTGCCTCTACTATTATGATTATTTAATTAGAGTTTATTAGTTTCGCGAGTGCCTTAGGATATAGGTAGCTCTTAAGATGCATTCTTACGCTATTATGTATTAGAGGAGGGCATAGTATCGTAATTGCTAAAAGACGACTTCTCTAGAGTATAAGGTGCTATATTAGTATTCAAGCAAGGCTAGCAAGGCTAGGCTAGACTAAGGAAGCCTTACTTAGGGATTAGAAGAAAAGACTAGATATGAAACCTTGACTTAAATTCTATATTATATATTTAGCTAATTAGCATATTTAGCCTAAGGTTATTAGCGAGGAGTATATATATATAATACTTGCTATTGATATTATAGCTTATATATTATAATTATTATAGTTCATGATTATAGATTAGAATAGTATTAGTCGTAGAGTAGAGTAACGAAGCCTAAGAATAATATAAAATAGATATAAGGTTCAGAGTTAAAGCTAAAGTCGAATTCGTTATTATAGAAGGAGCATAGCTTTAGATCAGGTTACCTAATATATAGACTAATCAAGCTTTACACTATAGCCTCGCCTCATAAGGTTATTCATAAGGCTACCCTTAAGGTAAGGCTATTAACTAAATAATCCTCTAAAGGTGATATCTCTTTTATAATACTGAAAGTAAGTCATGCTCTATATAAGCCTTATATAGTATACTAATAGCCTATAGGACATAAGCTAAGATATGAGATCTAAGGTTATAATACTAATAATGAATATAGAGGTCTTGATATAAATAAGCTAAATCAAGCTAGTTAGCTTATAGATAATATAGCAAGGATAATAGCTTTATATAATAACAAGGATATCTTTGATTATACTATAGAGTATAGTCGTTATATATCTATTTATAGGGCCCTAGGTTTATATAGTAATACTTTGCATATATTATAGTTGAAGGATCAATATAATAGCGTAAGCAAAGAAGCTAAGGAGCTAAATAATATTAGATGCACTATTGATAATGAAATTAGTTATATAGTCAAGAGTCTGAAGATTGACGTTGATGATATACTACCTAAGTAGATAGTCTAATCACCTCGCCTCTTTAGAGAAAATGCTTGATAACTAGATATACTAACCTAATGATTACGAGGGCGCTTATAAGTAGCTTAGTATTGAGGATCTAATATATCTATAACTTAAGTATATAGATATTAGTATATTCTTTAGTGTATAGCAGATGACTAGCATCGATGCAATAGTAACTAAGTACTAAGACTATTCGAATAGCTATTGCCTTATTATAACTAACGACTTAACTAGTCTTAGTAAAATATTTATCCTTTTCAGAATAGCATTAGTAGTATATTTATTCTAAGGAAGGCTTATATAAACTACTAATACCTCTTAGTTGAATCTCAAGCATAAGTAGTTAATGAGAGACTACTTTAGGGTTTATAAGGTATACGATGCTATACTCTAGGCCTATGATAATAAAGAGTATGATAGTGAGGAACTTATACTAGATACGTTAGTCTATCTACGAAATCGTAAACCTCTTCTTCTTATCTATCTCTTAGAACTCATTATATAGATATATAATAAGTTAATGAGATTCTATTCTTAGTTTAAGCTAAAGATATATTATAATGATCCTCGTATTAAGAAGGACTATTATATAGATAAGGTCGATAAATTATTATATAAGAAGTATATTATATTTAATGATATTGATATTATATAGATTATGATTATCACCTCTATACTAATTATATTAGCTAGATATAATCCTTAAGCTTTAATGAAATAATATATTAATAGGCTATATATATATAAGATAATAGCTAATTAGAAGATATACTAGCTTGATCTATGCTAGGATAGTAACTTATTTAATTACTTCGAGTTCCTTATAATCAATGAGATTCAGATATTAAAGAATCTTGATATATAGTCTTAATATATATTATATTAGTAGTAATACTCTTTTATCTTTAATATATTTACTACCTTACTATTAAACTCGATTAGAGATATTAAGGGATATGCTTATCTAGCTATACTAGAATATATATACTAGCGAGCCTCTATTAATCTATATAATCAAAAGGTGATCACTCAAGAATAGTTATCTCTTATAAATATCTATAAGTATATAACTTAATATAAGATTCTAAGAGAGTAGGCTAGGCAAGGCTTACTTAGTATATTACTAAGCATCCTTATCTAGTATACTTATTAAAGTATAGACCTATGAGATAAAATCTATATTAGAACTCTTATGCCTAGACTGAATTCTTATTAGGTAGTCTCAGAGCTAAATAAACGTAAATAAGCATTATATAATAAGCTTATAGCTCTATAATATAAATATCTTATCTAGGTCTAAGATAAGGCTAAAGGTATTATTTATTATAATTATAGGTTTGCTTATTACTTACTCTTATTATCTATATAAGAAGGCTTCTATTAGATAGAGTATACTCTGATAGCAAAAGATCTAGCGTTTTAGCGAAGGAAGCTATATATAGTATAAAAGATGATTAAGTTATTAATCACTAAGATGAAAAGATATTATAAACTTATAATATATATTCCTAAATTACTAGAATAAGGTAATATCCTTAGTATCTTATTAGTTCTCTACTAAGGCAAGGCTAAAGTTCGATCTCTACTCTTATTCATCGCTGAGTTGATGATTAAGAGATGATGAAAGCTAGCAATATAATATCTCTTCCTTGCTAAATAGATTATAGTCTTTACTATCCTTTAACTACTTAATATAGATTATAGAATATATACCTTTGATCTTATCACCCCTAAGGCTAAAGATAAGATCATTATAGCATTTACTAAGCGCTAAGATACTTATTATATATTTATTAGCTCTTACTACTTTAGGTCTATTAGTCTAAATTTATAAAAGTATTATAGCTATAGCTATAAATTTAGCTTACTACTAAATATTAGTACTTAGCTTTAGGCTATTAGATAGACTTAAAGATATAAAGCAGAAAATCATTATAAGTATTTTATCTACGAAGTTCGAAATATATTCTAGTCTTATTTAATTAATAAGCTTCTAACTAAGGCTATCTTTGCAATGATAGTATAACTTATTATAGATACTTAAGAGGGCATCGAATATAAAGGTAAAGATAATATAGTTATTATATAAATTAGAAAGTAATATATTATCATTGATAGTAATAGTAATAAAGAGATTATTGATAAGACTAATGCTTAGGTCAAGCTTAATATATAATCTCTTTTTATAGATAGATTAATGATAATGATCCTAGAATAAAGCTAAGGTTAGTTAATCTATTACAAGCGTAAATAAGAAGAATATCGTCTTGATAAAGAGATAATAAAGCTAGATAAAATATAAATTCTAAAGAGATAATTAGTATTATAAATATATGATAGCTTATAGCCTAAGGCTTAGCAGAGGAAACTATAAGAGAACTATAAGTAAAGATCATAGGGTAGCAAGTATCATATAATAGATTATTAAGATCATTTAGATTATTATAATAATCTAGATAATCTAGTTAATCTATAGAGTATAAAGATCTATATAAGTAAAATAGTTTTTCCTTTAGATAAAAGCTTTATGCTTAACTTAAATTAAGTTCTTTACTTATAGTAATATCTTTACTCAATTATCTTTATAATATACTTATCTCTTTAATATAACTTAACCTTTGAGTACTCTAGCTATTCTATAGCTAGAGCCTTGACTATTATACTTTAAGTATTATCTCTTAAGATACTAACTTATATTAATATTATATTATCTACTAGCTAGCTAAGGGCTATTATACTTAATATACTAATAACTATACTTACTTTATAAGATATTTGAATTAATATATTATAATTATTTAATAAGACTAGGTCTTGATTTAGATTATTCTTAGCTTAATATAACTTATAACTAAGATTTAATTTAATAAAGTTTAGTAATAAAGTTAAGAAAGTCTTATAGATTATTACTCTCTTTAAAGGATTAGTCTTTGACTAAGTTAAACCTTTCTTAACTAAGTATATAAATAAATAAGGAATTACTAGTATCTTATATAATAATATAATTATAGATACTTAGAATATATTATAAAGACCCTTTAACTTTTATAAGAGGATTACTTATATATTTAAAGATATTAACTAAGAATAAATTATTAAAAGAGTTATTTAAAACTTTAAATAAAAAGAGTTAATTATAACTTATATTATTAAGTTTTAATATTATTTAGCTTTTATAGAATAAAATAATAATATATTAAAAGCTTAATACTATTAAGGTCTAAAGGATATTATTAAGGATAAGATTACTTATATAAATATTCTTNTATTATTAAGGATAAGATTACTTATATAAATATTCTTGAAAATCTCTTAGAAATAATAATACTTATTATTAAGATTAATAATTATATATATAAATGATTATTAGAAAGAAAAAGATAATATTTCTTTAATACTAATAAGAAGTCTAACTAATAATAATATAATTACTTATATAAGATAAAACTAAATACTATTATAAATAAGAAGGTAAGACTTTTTAAAGAAGTAATAAAAAAATACTAATATAATAAGTTATACTTTGAATATAATCTTTTAAGATATATAATAAGTTCTTATTATAAGAAAAGGTATTAGAATAAAGAAAGAAAATAAGTTAGTATAATAGAATAATACTTAGTAATTATATTATAAAGGTATTCTTTACTTAATAATCTTAACTAGCTTAAGAAATTTAATATTAAAACTTAGATTATTAATGAATTTAAGATTAACTTAGGATCTAAGTAAGAAGAGATCTTTAAAACCTTTAAACCTAGAAATACTTCTAAAAAACTAAACTAATAAAAAGAAGAGCCTTTAAATCTTATAGATACTTTATAATATAAGGTCTTATAAGATATTTTAGATAGATAGATAATAACTATTAATAATTAAAAAGTATTTATTATTAAATTAGAGATTAATAATTATTAGATAATATAAGATTAAAATAAAGAAGATCTAAGATCTCAAAAGCAAATATAACTTTATATAAATAATATCTTTATAATCTATAAGAAAGATAATAGAGCTTATAAAAGACTTATACTTTATAATATTTATAAGATCATTTATAAAGACTATAGCTAATTAGCTTAGAAAGAATTAAAAGGTAATTTTATATATACTTACTAAATTTAACTTATAATTAATAAATTATATAATTAAAGAATACTTCTTTAAATAAGAGAAACTTAAGAATTAATTAGTAAAAGGATAATTTATTACTCTTAGGAAAAAGTAAATAATAATAATATTTACTATTAAGAAGAATTATATTATAAAAGTACTTTATACCTTGAGGTAAGTTACCTCTATAAGGTTATTAGTTTTAAAGATAATAGATATAAAAAGTAAGAGAACTTCTTTATTAAAAGAACTTACTAAGAAAAGCTATTTACTAAAGTACTAGTTAAATAAAAATAATATTATATAATTATTATAATATAA
>PDLM01000016.1:0-85285 GCA_003369665.1 Coleophoma cylindrospora
CCTAACCCTAACCCTAACCCTAACCCTAACCCTAACCCTAACCCTAACCCTAACCCTAACCCTAACCCTAACCCTAACCCTAACCCTAACCCTAAATGTTCTGACTTTATTATACCTTAATCGAAGGTATTCTAGGAGTTTTTCGAATTTAGCGTAGTCACCTTCTAATTGATTTAGGTCGATAATTAATTTAGGTATTTTAAAGTTATATAGAAGCTTAATAGATATCTTTTAAGATATATATAATTTGTTTTTTTTTATCTTAAAGAAGGGGTAATTAATTAATAAAAGAGCTTCCCCTTTTTTAATTCTATTATATTCTTATCTTTAAATTAAATCCTTTGTCTTGAAGGGGCCTTCTTTATAAACCTTAAAGATTATCTATAAAGAATAGACGTCTCTTAAAGGGTTAAGTAGGTAATTCATGATCTAAGGCCTCTTATATCCTTCTTCGACCTTTAATCACGTCTAAGGCCTCCTATACCCTTCTTCGACCTTCGGTCGCGTCTAAGGCCTCCTATACCCTTCTTCGACCTTCGGTCGCGTTCTAAATTCTTTAGTCGCGAAATATGATTCTATGTTCTATGACCTACTTTTCTAAACCTTCCCCTAACCCTACGTAGGCCTACCGCAAGCATAAGGGTGAAAAGGGAGCTTACGACTATCCCCTGCTTCCTATAACCTAAACCCTAACTCGACCTTACCTGACTTATCCTTTCTGACCCTCCTTGACCCTCCCTGACCTGCTTACGAGCTAGAGGCGAGGGAATCTTTTACCTGATACCTTAACCCTAGCAAGGTGATAAGGCAAGCGATTAGATCAGGGTTCTTAATAGTATGTTCGTGGAATCATCTTAGCTAACCTCTCTAGTCTCTGCTCTTCTAATAGCAGAGCGCGTATTCCTTAACTTAGCTTCTAAGGCTAGTTATCATGAATATATCTTGCGAATAGTATATAATAGTTTATCATTCGATATCACTTCTAGTTAAGTGTCGTTCCTCGATGAACTTATTTCAGTCTCTAGGGTAAAACCTAAGAGAGATATTATTTTAGCGATCGAACGTAATATTATAGAGGAGCATATATATATAATGATTAGGTAATAGTATTTAATATATTCGATAAAGAGGAAATAATTATCTGCTTAGACTCTACTATATAAGGAGTAGACGTCTACCCTATTAATGACTTAAGGATAATATAGCCTATAATCATATATAATTATATAAGCGTGCAGTTACCTAAGCGCAGGTATATCCTATGCTTAATACCTAGGGCCTGACCTTTATACTTATCCCTTGCGTTAGGATAAGCTATATCTATATAGATATATCATAATAATATATATAAAGGTTCTTTAGTCTCTTGCATGAGTTAAGATATTATTAATCTAATAAGCTTTATACTAGATAAGCTAACTAACATCATCAGGAGCATATCAGCAATACTTAATCCCCTTATGACAATGCTCTTATCCTAATAGTAATATAAATATTATTTTTATATATAGCTATAATAATACTTGATTTTATTATAATTGCTATATCTAAGCTATATAGCTTTTAACCTAGCTACTCTATAATTAGTTTTATCAAAATAGAATTAATTATAAATGATTAATTTAATTAATTACTAATTAATATTAGTTTATCTCTCTAGAGTAAGATAAATATAGATTTAAGCTTAAACTTAGTTTATCTATCACTACTTAGTTTAAGCTTGACTAAGTCAAAGATATATAATTTATAATATCTTATAGATGAAGTTAGTATTATAGTAGATAATATTATATACTCTAGTCACCTTTTCAATAAAGGTAATCTAAGTATATTATAGCTAAGTATCTTAGTTATAGTTAATAGTTTATGCCCTTCTAAAGGAAGGTATTCTCTATTAATTAAATATACTTGATTTACCCTCTCTTATCCCTTATATTAGAATAAGCTATATCTATATAGATATATCATAATAATATATATAGAGGTTCTTTAGTCCCTTGCATAAGCTAAGATATCATTAGTCTAGTAGGCTTTATACTAGATAAGCTAACTAATATCATCAGGAGCATATCAGTAATACTCAATCCCCTCATGATAATGCCCTCATCCTAATAATAAGAGTACGCCTAGGGTAAGCGCATGCTAGTAGCTATTACCTAAATAGACTAAGATTTAGAAGTCTATATTCAAGTAGATCAAATGCTCCTAAAGTTGAGGAATAGGTAAAGCTTGATTCCTTGATTAGTTTGCTATTGTAATTAAGTAAATTAATATAGAATTGAGTACGTACAGGGGAATGAAAAGTTAACCCTAGAACTCAGTTATACTATAAACGAGATTTTGTGCCAAGAAATGCACGGACGTATTTTGTATGAGAAAAAAACTCGGTTACACTGTAAACAAGGGATAATAATGTTAGGGCTTTAAGCACTTTAATTTGTCGCAAATTGGTACTGCTTCATCATTACGGCAACTGACCTCGTAGGAATAGGAGAGAGGACAGGAGAGATGTATTTGTGTGTATGCAAGATTGCATTCAGATGGTCATTCTGAGTAGACCGGGATGGGCTACATCCTAATTCAGAAGGTAAATGATGACGGGAAGGTGTTCCAAGGCTAGAGCTTCTTGGTTATTGGGCTGGTGTTTTTCAATTCGTCCATTAATTTCTATGGGCCTCATGGCACTATTATTATTACGTAGAGTGAACAAGACCGTTTTGTCAGAAAGGCACTGCATGTCACGTAAAGTATTTCCGAAACTTCAGCCAATGGGAACCTGTTCGTATAGTGGGCAATAGTCATAGAAGTGTAGAAAAGGAGAGAATTAGGATGGTACCCGTTATAGTTTTAGTTCTTCTAGGGAAACTCGTTCATTATTCCTAGTCCGCAACATAGCTCTCGATTCTTCTTATGAAATCTTCTACACTCTCTTTCTCTTGTCTTTGGGAGCTACTTTTGCCCACTGACCCCTGATCTATCTGCATATACTGACTATTCGCGGTTCGAAGTCGTTGCACTGCTTCCTCGTACATCTCCTGGCACGTATCATACATTTTCGCTACTTCATCTCTCTGCCCCCCATTTATAAGAGTCCCTAGGAGATTTAATAGTGGCTGAATGAGTTCTACATCGGATTGTGCTAGGGTTTGCGAGGGTTCCGAACAGACGTTGGAGAGAAGCGTTTTTGTTGCTGATACGAAGATATGAAGGACGACCCTATAATGTAACACATTGGCATTTACACCTCCTGGATATATACCTTTGAGAAAGTGAAAAAAGAACTTACCAAATGTAAGCATAATCTCCCATGGGCGTTACATGAATTAGCTGCAACGCCTTCCTCGCCTGTACTTTACAAAGCGGCGATGCCGGCAAAATATAGCCTCCCTCAACTTCCGCCGCTCTTGCCATCGAATTCGCAGCCTCTTCTGCCATCCCCAGAATGGAATGATTGAAGATTATATCCAATGTTTTGAAATAAGTCAAACGCACAATCATCTCATATATGAGCGGTGGGGAAAAGCGCACGTTAGTCGGCGTGATATACATTTCCTCGAATTTTATAGGTGTGCTGTCTTTCCATGCGTAAAGAATATCTTCAAGGTCGCTAACGGCGGCAAAGCGCTCCAGTACGGATTGTTTAGAGGCGCGAACAGATAGGAGACGCTTGTAGACTTGGGCCTGGATCACAGCGAGACCGACACGGATTTGAAGAAAATCAACATTGTTGACAGAGTCGTGTTCTCTCATACCGCTTGGGAACCCAACATCCATTTCATCATCGTCTTGAAAGGGCGGTTGGCTAAGTTGAAGACTGAGGTCTTTGTCGAGGAAATAGGCAATCCAGAAGACCCGTTTACGTTGTTCAACCTCGTCTATGTTTATTTTGGGATCCACGTTGTGTCTGTGAAGACCAATGTCCTGAGCCCCACGGATGGCCGACGAAAGAAGCGTTGAAAACGGACGTGAATTGGATGTTCCTTGCACTATCAAGGCCATTCCGAGTAATGCTTGGACAGTGGTAAGTGTAGGCTGCATCATCGTGAGTTCCGTGACTGTTGCAAGCGCATTTTGAAGATATCCCCAAGCTTGATAATCTTCTACGGAGTTGTTCAGCTTATTCATGGCTCTAAATCGATGAGAGATAGCCAGTACTACATTAATACAGCCCCACCATGCTGGATCATGGAAGTCTTCGCTGTTGTATTCCATTAATCTAAGGGATGTTGAATGGTCGAAAAGTGGATATGCAGAGTGGAAGCTTAGCATGTATTGTTTGATAAGGGCTTGTGCGGCGGGTTTTGACGGGAGGCTTTTAAATACCCTTCGACTCAAAATACCAATAGTGGGATAGATCTGCATCCCGGGAGAAGAAAATTGGCTGATAGTCTGGGCTGATGCTTGTAAGCTGAGAAAGAAGGCCAGTGAGGTTTTTTCTCTTACATTGATCTCCCGGCCAGTGCTCAGATTGTGGAGATCTGTAGGTGTGAGGTAAATACTCCCACATGAATTCATGCACATTTTCACTCGCTCGGTTTGGAGAAGGACTCGTAGAATTGGATGTGACTGTCGTCGACTGCGCGGGCCTCTCCTCAACAATTTTCTGTTGCGAGACGCGCTTCAATTCTTCCTCCATGCGTTTCAATTTCACTTCCAGCGCATCGACACGTTTACTCCTACAAATATATAATCAGCTTGTCTGTATTTCCGCTCAATAGTGACACGTTTCTAGGATATCTTCTCTGATTGGCATGGGTTACTTACTCTTGCCTGCTTCTAGGTCTTCTCTTCGTTTTTATAGGAGTGAAATGGCAAGGTATCTTATATTTACGACATTGCAAGCAATCTTGAGTCGTCGGTTCGCACCGAATCTTTTTCTTCCGACACATATCACAAGACTGTAATTATATCAACTACTGAGAGCAAATCGGCAAGGCACATGAACCTACCCTGATTAGCATTACTTCCTCTGAGCGGACCTGCGTCCTCGCATTTCTTGCCGGTCCTGACTCGTCCATGATCTCGGTGTCGAAGCAGTCTTAGAATTTTGATCACTGTGGAGGTTTTCTGATCGGTGGGGTCTGGAAACAGAGGATGAAAGAGAGAAAGGTCATCTGAGCCTGGAGGTGGGGTTGATGTAGCCGCGATCACTATTGCAAGCTGATTGGATATAACGGCTGACTCAAACATTATTACGTAGTGATTTCAAATCAGATGGAACTCGAATTTAGGCGAGACAGTGCAAAAGAAGAACGACGACTGTTCGAGATTCTGAGGGCGATGTCTATCTAGTACAAGACTTTTCATATCAAAGTGCGAAGACAATTGTTATCAGCTTCACGAGGTTCGTGGAAGTAGTATTGGTGTTGGGAAACTTTGATTCCGAATCCGAATCTTACCGGTTCGCAGGCTCTGGTCATTCCCCGAAACCCACCACCTGCCAGAGCCACTCACTCAGTATGAGCCATAAACGGCCGAAACTATATGGATTTTGTAAAAAATAAATGTAAATGTTAAAGTATTATAAACATCATTCTGGCCGTAAGATCTGGATAGAAATCGAAGTATAAATTGGTCCAATAAAATACCTTACAAGTATTAATAATCCGGACTTTATGTAAGGTCCGGGTGAGGGGCCAGACCACCGAGCAGAAATAAGGTCCTGTAAAATGTCGCAGCATTGAAACGTTGCGAGCTTCTGTACACTTCAACAATATTTGCCTTCTTATGAAGTTTTGAAATACAATAAACTGATAGCCATTATCGATCCACATATATGAAAATGGGAAACTGCTGGATGCTCCCGTCGTAGACTCTTTCCGTTGGATTCCGTACCTTTAAACCCACCAAGCTCCGAAACGCTAATCAATCAAAACTTAGATTTGCTTATAGGTAAGTTAGATGATAACGATACTTCAGCTGCGTCAAAGCAGAGTCGAGCTTTTCGCACTTAGTCACCAATTTTGTCGAAATAAATCCACCTTAGCTCCAATCAATAATTAATCCGCCCTTGGAAGATCTAAGTCTATCACCCAAGGATAGTCGGTGAGCCCATAATTCCGGCACTAGCCATCAATGTTTCCTTTCCGAAAGAAATGGGCCATTTATCTGTCTCGGGATAGGAATTTTCGTGCTCAGTCCAGCTTTCGAGAGTTAGGGTATGTGCCGGTCATGATTTTGAGTGTAAGGAGAAACCTGGTCTATATGCGTCGAGCAAGAAGGCCTTGCCTACTATATAGATATTTATGCCTGCTAAGCCAAAAGAAAGAAGTTTGGGGCGGTGAGAATTCTGCCGGCAGGGTTTGTAATCAACATTGTAGTTCTCGCCGGAGCGGAGATTCGTAGATGGAAACAAGTTTGAATCCTCGCTTTCTGTATTTTTATAATCAACATTATAGTTCCCACCGGAGCGGATGATATGTAGATGCCAGAGCAGAGGATTTGTTGATGGAAATACGGCTTTCTGTAACTCGATAATTTTTTATTATCAACATTTAAAATTTCCGCCGGAGCGGAGGATCCATAGATGGAAACTATTTTGATTCCCCAGCTTTCTGTAACTTGATTAATCTATGCTAGCATATGAAGCAGCGTTTATAATCGATATTGTGGTTCCCGCCGGAGCGGAGCCCATCACATATGTCAGCGATATCAAAAGGTGTAGGTCTTGACTCATTATAGCAGAGGAAGGGTTATCCGCGAGCGTTTCTCGTAGCGTTCAGCAGCTTTTAAAGTCATCGATCTCTGCAATGATTTGAAGTGTATACTTGTCATCAGCATAGCATTTTCTTAGCTTCCTACAACTCCAACAAAAGATGCACAGCATGACTAGACTAAATGGAAAGACCGCCGTCATCACTGGCGGCGCGACTGGCATCGGCCTCGCAGCGGCAAAGCGCTTCATCGAAGAGGGCGCCTTCGTCTTCATCTTCAGTCGCCGACAAGAAGCGCTCGACGCGGCTCTGGCCGACCTTGGGCCCAATGCGCGCGCAGTGAAGGGCTCGGTCTCCAATCTGGCCGACCTCGACCGACTCTACGCGGCGGTGAAGGCCGAGCGCGGAACTCTCGACATCGTCTTCGCCAATGCCGGGGCGGGAAGTCAGCTTCCGCTAGGCAAGATCACTGTTGAGCACTGTGACGAAATCCTCGACACCAATGTGAAGGGTTCAATCTTCACGGTCCAGAAGGCGCTGCCGCTGATGGGCCAGGGTGGGTCCATCATCCTGACCGGATCGAGCGCCGGCACCACGGGTGCCCCGGCATTCAGCCTTTACGGCGCGAGCAAGGCCGGCGTGCGCAACCTCGCGCAGACCTGGGCGGAGGACCTGAAAGGCACCGGCATCAGGGTCAACGTGCTGGCGCCTGGACCAACGGCGACCGAACTTGCGAAGGCAGCGCTAGGTGAGGAGGGCGTGAAGGCCTTCGCCGCGCTCAATCCGCTCCAGCGCATGGCCGACCCGGCGGAAATTGGGGCGGTGGCTGCCTTTCTCGCGTCGCCGGACAGCAGCTTCATGACCGCCAGCGTGGTCGCCGCCGACGGCGGCCTCGCGCAAATCTAACCGGTTATGGCAGCTTGGGCTGTGCCAAATGTCGAGAACCTCGTCTCTCAATTATTGCGGAAGGACTGCTCGTCCATTTGACGATAGAGGGCGAAGCGGGACGCAGCTTGGGACCACCGGCGATATGCACGTATGCAAAACAACGGCGATTTAGTAGTTTCTACAAGGAGTTAAGTTAGAGTAATGCCTAAGACCTTTACTTCAGTGCCAAGACCATAAAATGTGAAGTTACTTCTTTTGGATCAGGATTAGTTATAAACTGATTACTAACAACCTATATAAATAATCTTTAGGTCTTAAGTCCTGTAAGAAATATTAATAGATACTAACTAGTAAAAGAAAGTTCGACGAACCGCTAGGTATTTTCTTAACTCTATAATCGACAATCTCAACGATCTGTCCTAGACAAGGGCTGGCGATACCCTAGAGTAAGGCGTTAGAGGTTAGCACGGGCTGCTTGACCTCTTGCTTAGCTGTGATCCGGCGTTCACCTGTAATTCATAATTTATTAACTGTAGAATAGAAAGAGATATTCTAAGTTTAGTTAAGTAAGAATCTAGATTAGCTTCTTCTTTATAAGTTTTGTATAAAAAGTTTATTTATTAAATACTTGTTCTTTAGTCATAAGTATAAATAATGATATAGCTCTAAACTCCTTAAACCCTTAACAATAGGCTAATTATAAGGCAAAGTACCTGTTAGGAATGTAAGTTGGGTCTACTATATCATACAAATTCAAGGAATCATGAAATATCTACGTATAAACCCCAGTCACTAGGTAGGTCTGAACCTCACCTTGGTATCAATTTCGTGTCTTATTGAGTGAGGTAGATGACAAAGCATCTGATCTTCATTCCATGGTTCTGTCAGAGTAACTTCATATCGTATGATGCATCGTCATGCAGACTTGATTACGATGTATCGGCATGCAGGCTTGATTATGATGTGATTATGATGTAACGGCATGCAGCCTTGGTTATGATGTAACGGTATGCAGCCTTGATTATGATTATCGAGTCATAACTTCCGAGTGACACAAATATAGATTCTATGCATTTCTATCTGACCATAATAGCGGTAGCGAGGCAAAACAAACGTCACACCATGGAGAAAGACTATGATTATTAACATGCAGCCTATCTGCTATATGTGCATTATTTTCCGCTTCCAAATTATGGTCTTGCTTCGCACGAATACATACTATATTGATTTAAAGTCCAACTGAAATACATCAAGAAATAAGATTATATCTCCAGAGATTGACAAAATGGAAAATAATTCGCGTGACGCAGGGGATCTTCTATATCATATTAAACGTACGATCATCGAGTACGCAAAGGACCCATCAGGCTCTACTAGAATCACAGACATCCTCAGCACATATATCGATCTCAAAGCCGCCAAAGATGCTGCTCGGCTTGCCCTCCTACACGAAGGCTATCTTAAAGACGATTTTGAAGTTTACGAGGAAAAAAATGATATAGGAAGCTGGGAACACGGAGATGGTGTTCTGGTATTTGCTAAAGCCCCCGCTGGTCAACACTTCGAGATTTCCATCGACACAAAGCCGAATACAAACAAATTTGAGGGCGACTCTTCTGGAATTGTCACGGCCCATCTAGAATATGTTCTACAAACAACGATATTCTACAATAAGGATCGTACAGGTAGTGCTCAGATCACCGAGGTCCAAGGCACGTTTAGTACGCGCAAGGCGGCAATTGAGGCCGCGAAAGTTGCACTGCTTGACGGGGATGTTACTAAGGAAGACTTCGCAGAATACGACGAGAAAGATGAAGACATTGCAGCGATTGAGTGGCCTTACGGAGAAGATGTCTATGTGCACGCTGTATTATCAACAGGCGAGAATTTCTTAGTTGCCGTGAAGTCTCAGCCGGGGCAGTCATCATCATAATCGCAAAAAGCATGTAGTGAGATGCATTGATAAGCTGAGAGATATTGCCAAGGGGGGAATTACGCAATCATTTGATTTTGTTTAGTTGGAATGGGCGTTGAATTTTCAGACAAAGAAGTCCAGACTAATGCTTGAGCTTGAGGAACAAATCGATTCTCCGATATTTCATTATAACAAAAGCTATGTTGTGTTCGTTCAAACTACCAATCAGTTCAGATGGCTATTTATTGAGCTAATTAAAACAAACCAGTATGATACAATAGTACGCATGTAATGTTTAAATTGGGTTTGAACTATTACGAGGGTTTAGGTCATAGGATTTGCCAAGACAGCCCAAAAAAAGGCTTGCTAGTATTATGGGATTGCAAACTGGATAATCGCATCCATCATATCATGCTAGTCTCATTAAGCCCCAATGGCGACGAGACTCAGCGATTATTATGCCACTGCTAAATTGACTATGGCTAATGCGGGGAAAGAGCCAATAGGTTGCAATTCCTATACATCTTATTCTTTATTCTTTTCCCCTATACTTCCCATGCTACTTGAGCTTACTTGGTTAAATTATTATGCAGGGAGTATAAACAATTGGTAGGATGGTTTCCTCTCAGTGTATGTTTTTAGGTTAGGCTTTTTGTGGGTGGACTGCTCATCCTCTTCGCCAAATCTAGCTTTCCCTTCTGTATATGTTCATTACCAGGGTAGTGGTGTCATTGATATGCAATCCGGTGATTAGAACGGTCGTGTAATCATGTACATCCTGAGGAGCGAACTTCCGTAAATCCTTCAACTAGAGTCTCATTCCTGCGATAACGAGCCCTAAGTCATCGCGGTACAACCGCAAAACGTTACAATTAGCTATAATTAAGCCTAGCAAACTAACTCTCCTCTCAAATATACTTGATATTGAAAGGGACAGACTTTACCGCCTGATAATCACTAGAGTTTGTTGGATCTCCAAAGAGCTTCAGCGCTCTTACCAAGAAATGATAGTTCCCGGGTGGAACATAAGACCCATTTGCCATTGTTCCATTCCACCAGACATCCACATCAATAACCGGGAATCCCTGCTGTCTTACCAAATACTCTTCAGGGAAGCCAGGAAACTGGCCGAGAACCTGCTCACCTAGTACCATGGGTAAACCATGGGCATCGGCTGGAACAATATCTACATGAACAATTTTGCAACCCATGGCGTTCACAAAGGTCATCTCGAACATGCGATCCGGGACGTAAGATGAATTGGGACCAGCAAGCACAAATGTTTCATTTTCACCAACCTCGGTATAGAAGTTGTTGTCGTAGAGTGCAACTTTCCATGAACCGGAGAACATAGGAAGGTCCGCGAGGTTGCCGCTGGCCCCAGCGTATGGTAGGTTAAGGGACTCACCATTTGTGCCGTTAATGCTGATGAAGCCACTCCATTGGGGAATTCGTTGGTCTTCGATGCCTTGAGGCCGTGTGAAGTGGGCCTCGATCGTTTGAACGGCGCCGGGAGCAACGGTGATTTCTGTAGAGGGCACAAAGCGGATAGTTCCAGGTACTTCGATAAGATCGACGGGGAAGTACTGTGGAATTGGGATATTCACCATGTCCTCGAAGAAGGTGTATGCGGTAATTGCTCCATCATTAGTTAATGTATATGTGACTGGCGTAGAGCCTGTGTTGGTAAGCGTAAATGAATGTTTGGCGGTGAAATGAGCAGTATCGTTAAGCTCAAGCTTCGAGACGTTCAAAAGAGAGCCATAATGAGCAGCTGCGAATGCGTTTACCAACCCACCCCCTTGCTGGATTACTGGAGCGAGATATCCGTAAGTTGATCCACCATCATTATATTGCAGCGGAGTGGCCGTCGTACCTAGCCGGTTGGTGATTTCTGCAGGAGTTAGGGAAGGATTAATTTGTTTTAGAAGCGCAACGACCCCTGCAATGTAAGGAGTAGCCATGGAAGTCCCAGAGAGTACTTGATAAGATCCCTGGGAGATGGGATAGGTAGACAAGATGTTCCCTCCAGGTGCAGAGACTTCGGGTTTTATCTGCATTTCATTCGTTGGACTCCAGGACGAGAATACACTCATAGTTCCTCCAGTAATGGTATTAGGAATTTGCAAAGCATACACCCCAGTGTCAGCTAAGGGGAGCATTTCGATGGTAACATTGAGACCTGCAGCCAGGCTGGAGATCCATGCTGCGCCCTGATCCATTGTTACCATAGCTGTGTCAACTGTGGTAACAGTGATAGTTGGGTAAATAATGGCAGAGTCGACATTATTGTAAAGTAGGACCTTTGTGGCCCCATAAGCAGCAACATTTGTGAGTTTGATATCAAAAGTGCAAGTACCACGGCGAATCAAGACAACATAGCCAGATAAGTCTGGAGTTGTGGAAGGGAGGGCGGAGCAGCCATCATCGATGACAGTGGTATCAAACTCCAGAGCATAGAGAGGGGCACTGAGTGTGCCAAAATCTGAACTGCTGCCGTTTGGAAGTGAGGCTGGGAGATATCCAAATGGAGACTCGCTTCCCTCAAGGATGAAGTTGCCTCTTGCAGCAGCCAACGGGGTGTCGACACTGTCAACCGAACCAACTGATATGGCACCGATCGAGTCAGCAGCCCCCGAGGAATCGAATGCCCCGTTGGCACCGTCATTCCCAGCGGCGATAGTACATGGGGTGCCAGCTTGCTGAATTCTTTCGACAGCAACATCCCATGGGTCTATAAATATTGTCAGTGGGAATCTCAGTATAAGCTAATATCAAATGATATACCTTCAATCCAACCATTGCGTCCACCAACTGAACACGTAATGACATCGGCACCAGCCTCGAACGCTAAGTTAAAAGCATGAATCAAGACATCGTTCCCAACATTATCATAGCATCCGAACACTTTCCACATTCCTAGCGTAGCATTAGGGACCACGCCAGAGAAGCCCAGCGGATCGTTGTTCGCGCCTACAATGCCTGACACATGAGTTCCATGGCCGATACAGTCCATAGGGTCATCATCTGGAATAGGGGCGTTGGTTCCGTTGTAGGCGTCTCCTACAAGATCTGTACCGTACGCGACCTTGAAACCAGGTCCAAATCCTCCACCAAGAGATGGGTGGTTGTAGTCGACTCCTGTGTCCACAATTGCTACAAACATGCCCTCCCCCGCATAGCCTTGCTCTCTTAGTTTGTCTACGCCGCCCATCTGATGGACAATATAGTCATCCACATCTGCAGAGGCGCGCCTCTCAAGGGGTGCACGCTTGTTTAAAGCTGATGCTGAGGTGACTTCTTTTGGCTTGAATGATGTGCTGACTTGTGCGGATGGTCTAGTGTACAAACGAAGGGGCCAGATTTTTTTCACCGATGAAAAAGACTGGATCACCTCCACAGTTGAAGCGTTGTCATGCTCTGGGGCCACGATAAAGGAGAGGCCGTTAAATAGCATATGATCAAGCGTCATCCGTGGCGTAAGGTCAATATTGCTACTCGTGACATTGGAGTAAAAGTCGGCGCTTGTCGCACCCTGTTAAGCCACCGATTAGTCCATCTCGTGACAAATTAGTATTCTAGACCCGAACTACTAACATTACCCGTGCTCTCGAGCTCGACGACATACCCACCAGGAACAATTTCTGGACTCTTGTTCGCAGTTCTAAGAGGGGGGATTTGAACTGCAGCAACCGCGCAGGATGCAAGGAACGAGACGAGCAAACTTGACCCAAGAGATTGGAACATATTTGCGTTCAGAAAGCAGTCCCTTATACCGAGGCGCATTCAATCCTTCCAACTGCCGATTTCATGAGAATTTATACACACATTTAAGCAACCACACGAGAGCCCATGCCAGGACGAGGAGATAAGAGTGTGCGCCAGTGCCGTGATAAAGTCAGTGGGTGACATGGTTGTAATTTGCTCAATCTAGGGTAAAGTTGTTATGACCTTCCACTTTGCATCGTCTCTGTATTCTGAGCGACATGGGTATTTCTCGCGCGAGATGGTTGGACCCCCAACCTTGCATTATTATCCTGTTATCGCGAATGACAGGATTAGGATTATGTGCTTTGTATGCGAAATGCCGGTGACATTCCATCCACTTTGCATTATCGCTCACCGCAAATTATACTTCAGCTTGAAAGCGCGTGGTGTGCTTCGTATCTCCTTCCTTGGAAGTCGGGAAAACGAATTACTACCTGCCTAATTGACAGACACGCTGCAGCTCTATCATTGTTCGAGGGTCCAAGACTGAAAGTTTCTATGAATAGAGTCCGGCTTCGCATTCCGTCCTCGTGAAAGATAGGGTTAACCATGTTGACATATATGTGAACCATGAGATGCAATTTGTACCTGCAGATCGCTAGCCTGGATTGCAAGGTTAGACTTAGCTATTAAGAATTAAGTATAAGATAAGCGTGTCGGGTGACAAGGGAGTCGGACGCTTTTTAGACTTATAGTCAAATACCCTTTATTTTACTAATACTACGAATCAACCATGATTATATGTGAAATAGCTAAATCAGATGATTCACTAGCCTCTTAACAGGTACGAGTTTTATAACCAATCTTACTATATACCATATAGTACCTAGCCTTCGTAGAAGCTGTCACGGTCGTGCCTTAGGGTTAAAGCTGCGATCCCGGGACTTATGGAACAACACCATGACGGAAGTACTATGTTTCATAAGAAAATTTAGCACCTTTCAGGGGGAATTATATTTACTTCTTTATTTCCATCTCCAAGTAATAGTTTTAGAATACAGACTATGAACCTATGTCCTTGTGATCCTTATAATTCTATTACATCTCAATAGATAGTTCATCATAGACCGTATGCCTACTGAGATAACAAAAAGTGCCGATTCAGATACCTCCCGAAAGAACAATCCCAATCCCCCTACAAAGTTAAGCAATGATATGATCGTAATCATCGAAACTTTGTCCGGATATCTCAACCGAGAATACGCCTACTGGAGACTTGTCGATTTTCCAAGGAACCGCAGACTCATGTTGTCGTCTGGATATGTAATGAGCATGAGGCTCCATCAAGTCCTGACTTAGGACTACCTTTCCTCTACGTGAATTTACTCTGGCTTCTTTCCATAAACAACATAACTATCAAATATCAGTTAGCAAATCCGAAAGAGCCAATTCATGAAGTAAATAAAGCTTACATGGGCCAGTAGGAGTGGATCTTGGAGTTCTTGATATCTCCCCTAACTTCTGCAAGGAACACTTCCATCTCTTCAGTTGACCAGCCAAGGCCATGGGTAAAGAGCGCAATGCTCAGCCCAGTTAGATTGCTTGTCGTGGCTTCGTGTGCCCATAGACCTGACTACCAATTAGGTTCACTATACCCGACGACAATAATGAACTATTGGCCACTCGAGACCTATTGTCCAAAAGAAATCAACGTACCGATCTCCTTCATTTTCTTATTCGCGGGCCACTTGTTCATAGGCCATTTATATATGACCTCTACAACATCGACAAATCCGGCCTCTTCCATTATTTGTTTGGTGGTCAAAGCAACGTCCAACCCGACGCCAAGCTTGAGGCTACCTTCAAGGAGCAGTTCGCCATATTTCTCTAGGTTTGTGCCTTTAAGAGTGTCATCATCGCAACGGACAGGTAAGCAAACATCTTGGACCTCCAAGTAGCCGCCCGGATTTGTAGACCTGCATTTCACCAATCAATAAAAGCTCACATTAGAAATTAAAGAAAAGGGGCAGGTGAGGATGGTGGGCTAGTACGCAAAGCAACGCTCTATATATTCCTTCCAATCGGAGAATGAACCGGTCATCATACGACTGAAGACAAAGTCAAAGCCTTTCGTGAACGTCCATGGCTTCTCCAAATCATCAATCTCAAACTTTACGTTGGTTGGTACGCTAACAGATGTTATTTGGAGGACATCAAGAGTGAGATAGAAAGATTCGTACAATTGCGGTTGGATTGGGCTAACGTCAACACCAGAGACCTGGTAATAATTAATAAATTTTCAAGGCCCACGATCCACGAAACTCTACCTCAGCTCCAGGATACATGTCTCCTATCCCGGAGAGTTAGTTCTCCAATCCGTATTTTCTGTATTAATGCTAGAATGAGAGACCTACCCATATCAATGGCCCATATGCCGGTCCCAGTTCCAACATCAAGTACACGATGGAGTTTCTTCTCATTGATAGGAGCTGTGAATATCTTCCCACCAAAGGTAAGCTGCCACAAATGATGTTGCAAGTCTAGATGAGTCGAAGTAAGCTTTACACTACGTTGGAATCTAAAAGGTACTAACCCAGGCGATCTCGTTCAATCTATAAATGATCAGGCTAAAGCAACGCTTAAAAAGGAGGTAGAGCACATGCCTCATCATTCGGCATGAAATATGCTAGAAAGCTTTTAATAACGAACTTCCATAGTAGAAAGTAGAGGTTTTGGGGCCATACTGCGGTCTCCGTAACTATTATAGGTTCTCCCATTCTCCTCTCGGAACTTATATATAGAAGAAGCGATGGATACAGTAGAACCAAAGATGTCTTCCTGCGACTTGTTAGCTTTACTCTGTGTTAACGCACAGGGGAGATACCTCTCCAATGGCCGAATCATTTTCATCGAACTGCGAGAGTGTCAGCCACAAATTGCCCTCCGACTAGAAAGTGCCGACAAACATCATCGGCTGCAAGAACCTGTGTTGCGATTGGGGCTTCTGACGTGGTGGCCATGGGAGCTTCGGCTACAGCAGCTAGAACTGCTGGGGTTACTGTTTCTTGGGGGCATGACATTTTGCTGCATTTAGACACTGTAGGAATTTAAGAGTAGGTTGTAGGAACGGCGTAAGTGCATTCTTATGTTATATGTTCACATTTGGGTCGTGCTATCGTATCTCGGATGTTTGTGTCTGAATGCGTTGCTTCGCATATCGTCGAGCCACACATAGAGTGCAGCTAACCAATACAAACAAGGCACCTTTATTGCGCCTAAGCGTGTCTAGAAGGAGACTTGGGGCTCATCCCTGCCCGGGGACTAAACGGGACATCCCCGTTGAAGATACTACGACTCGAAGTGGCACCACGCAGCTCCGCAATTGAGCACTGTATTGGCGATAAAGTGGCTTTTGCGGGCCGACCCCACTGACCTGCCTTTCTTAAACAGCACGCTGTGCCCTCCGTAGCACACTTCAAGTTTGAATCAGATTACAATGCTTTTGTCGCGAGCATCCATAGCCCTCGTGTGGACGTTGCTGGCTGTCCTGGTCGGATATGCCGCTGTGTCAAGGATTCGTACCTGGCTTAGTTTGCAGCACATCCCAGGTCCTTCCTTCGCGGGGTTATCGAGGTTCTGGTTGCTAAGAAAGGCGCTGGGTGGTCGCTTTCATCTCGATACTGCAGAAGTATGCGAGAAATTCGGTCAGTGTTTTTTGAATTGATGGGATTATCAAAAGAAACGATGGTTTATTGATACCTGCAAACAGGGCCGATCGTGCGGATAGGTCCCAATGAGCTTGTAACGAACGATCCTGATGTCTTGAGGAGAATGTCCGCTGTCCGGTCGTCTTATCAGCGCTCCGAATGGTATGATGGGGCGCGCCTTGAGCCAGAATACGATTCTATGTTCTCAGAAAGAGACGAGGATCGTCATAATGCGCTGCGATCCAAGCTAGCCGTAGGAGTAAGGCCTCCCATGATCTATATTTATTTTGGAAGATAGCTCACAAGCATAAGTACTCTGGGAAAGATAACAAATATCTCGAAAAGTCTATCGATGATAATATTACGGAACTCACCCGACTCCTGGATTCAAAATACGTCTCGACGGCGACAGAATTTAGGCCCGTCGATATGGCAGTAAAGTTCCAGCTTCTTACTCTCGACATTATTTCCGAAATCGCGTTTGGAAAAGCTTTCGGAAATCTCGTAGCAGATGAGGATACTTCTTCCTATATTAAGACAATGGAGGATATGTTTCCCTTGATCATCCTGCTAGGGACCTGGCCTGCACTTGCGAAAGTGTTTTTCTCGAAGTTTTTTAGGCCATTCCTCCCAAAAGAAACAGACACGGCTGGTATCGGAAAGTTAATGGGGTTAGTACTCTTATATCATCCTCTCTATATGGTGGTTAGAAGTATTTTGACCTTAACGACGCTTGCCAGGATTGGAAAGGAAGCTACTACAGAACGATTCGGTCCTAATAAGAAAGTCAAGCATGACATGCTCGGGTCCTTTATCGCTCACGGCCTCTCGCAAAGAGAGGCTCAGACTGAAACTCTTCTTCAAATGTAAACTAACCGACTTTGTTATCCAAGACCATATTCAAGCTGACTCAGTAAACCCTTATAGTGTCGCCGGCTCTGATACGTCAGCAACAGCCATGCGTGCGACTCTCTTATATATCGTTACCAACCCGCTTGTACAACGAAAACTGCTCGAGGAAATAGCTAACTCCTCAATCTCAAACCCTATCACCGATGCCGAAGCACAAAAGCTTCCTTATCTCCAAGCAGTTATTAAGGAAGGGCTCCGTATTTTCCCCCCTGTTACAGGCTTCATGTCAAAATTAGTCCCTACAGGTGGAGACACAATACATGGCTATTATATTCCCGAGGGGACAACTATCGGCTGGTCCCCTTTCGGAGTAATGAGGAACGAAAAGATCTGGGGGGCGGACGCAAAATTATTTCGCCCAGAACGGTGGTTTGAGGGGACTTCGGAGGAGATTCGAAGGAAGGAGCTAGAAGTGGAAATGTGCTTCGGGTATGGAAAATATCAATGTTTGGGTAAGAACATTGCGTATATTGAGTTAAATAAGGTTTACGTCGAGGTTAGTCTATGGTAGAAAAGCAAAATTAGTGATTTACAACTAACATGTGGATAGCTACTACGAAATTTCGAATTCACAATTGTGGACCCGGCCGTACCGTGGAAGAACTTTAATGCAGGGTTGTTCCTTCACAGTGATTTGTGGATGAGAGTTACAAAGCGTGTAGTGATTCTTTGATCCTCGGTAACAAGTACATCTTTGCCATCAACGAGTCTACCGCGAATAGCCAGGAGACGGGGATCCCGCTAGAAACCAGCTCCGATTTGGAAGTTGATGTATCAGACTTAAATGAAGCTACATATCGTGTATCGTCGATTTCTCCAGTCTTACTCCTGGAATCTTGTAGAAGTAAAGTATTGTTGCTTGGAACTGCAGTAGGGTAAAGGGTTTGTCGCACTGACATCAGCAATTTGTTTGTTCATATAAGTCGGTAGATTACTCAATATATGGCGGAGTGCAAATTATCTAAAGCGATGGATCTCACTGTTGAACTGAAAAATCTATTCCCGGCTCGTAACCTGGGCCATGATTTGGGCCAGGGTCCAACGTCTTTCATCTGAACTAATGTTTGAGTTAAGAATCTAAGAATCATCACTAAATAAACCTAAGTTGCTTTTCTAGTGGCCATGGCTTTTAGTAAGGCCAGCGCCAAGTCGGTGGCCTCCACCGAGAGAAAACCCTTCATCTTGAAGACCAGCAATGCAAACAAGAATTCAAATTTTGAGGCGTTGAATGGTATCAGCCAATACGGTAATACGGGTATTACGCCGCCATTCAAAAGTGTCGTTATATTTATACAAGGATCTTTCCAAGGTGCTCTATGACGTTCGATCTGAGTTTACTGGGCTGGAATGGGGCAGTGCTGCGGCATTTACACTATATTAATCCAGCTGTATCGTGTTGAGCAATAACAAGTGTAATTAATGAAATTGCCAACCTACATTGATACACACATATCAAAGATGGAAATACATTCATCACGTTTTAGCTCAGACTAAACAATAGTATCAATTTGACTCCACTACACCGCGGCGCCTCACTTTTATACTCGCAACCGTTAGATTGGAATTCTTGAACTAGAGTCCCTCATCAAGCGGTTGCAAAAGTGGTGAAGCACGATGCCGAACTCACACTATTTCAACTCCTGTGGAGTCCTCCCTACCAAAATTTTCTCATTTCATTTTCTGTGTAATGTATTAAGTTCCTGCCAAGGATTACCCTAATAATAGTCAAGACAACCCAGAGACCTTCTAAAATATCTGATAGTACTAGCTATCAAAGAGCTATAGAGATAGCGCTTAAAGAAATCCTCACCGTACTTGTTATCATTATGACATTGCTGCGGGACTAGAATTATCTTATAGCACTTATATGCAACGTATCTCGAGGGTTGTCTTCTTAACTAAAGTAATAAACCAGCCATAGGCCGACCCTCTTGATTCTTATAAAATCTCCTAATATACGTCTGTAACAACTATTTCTTAAACGCTCTCATTTATCACATTGATGTATCATAGTAGAGATAATAGATCTTAACTAATTGCTATAGAATAGAAAAGTCATTCCTGATGACTGGGAAAAGTGTTCGCCGCTCAACAGCCGTAAATACCTGCCTAACTCGCTACCGGAACATTGTTCTGTCTACATCAACTTCTTAAACCTACCATCCAAACCATGGCAAAGCTGCCGAACTTGTAGCAGCAGCTAAGGTTGCTGAAGATCCAGTCACTGTTGTTACTGTGGGTGAGGAAGCCCCACCCCCAGCAGCTCCAGAAGTGTTACCACTAGTACCAACAACAGACGCAATAAAGGTTGCAGCCGTAGTTACGTCGCTTCCATAGCCTAAGTGGCCGGACGTGCTTGCAGAAGCACAAGAGCTGGCTGCACACGTGCCAGTGCCACAAACGCTATCTCCCTACGAGTAGGTGTCAGTTGTTGGTATACGATACAGGAACTAGATGTTAATAGAACCGTAGGTAGTAAGACAAAAGGAGACTCACGGAACCACAGAAGCTCCGCCACTTGGTACTGTCTACACCAGTGAGCTTCGAACCTTTGAAAGGATCCCCAAATGTGACTACAGCCACTATGTTGGATTCTTGAGTCTTCAGTTGCGTAACT
The DNA here is from genome assembly GCA_003369665.1 of Coleophoma cylindrospora. Classification (NCBI taxonomy): domain Eukaryota; kingdom Fungi; phylum Ascomycota; class Leotiomycetes; order Helotiales; family Dermateaceae; genus Coleophoma; species Coleophoma cylindrospora. Next base: position 20,401 of record PDLM01000016.1, read on the forward strand.
GTATTGTGTACCACTTCACCGCCTTGACTGTAGCCCCCCAAGATGATTCGTGTCTGTGGACAGCTAGCGAGAGCTGTTGTAGCCAGTTGGGTCATAGCTACTGACCCGGGGCCTGATCCTGATAGCTCGGCTGTTATACCGCTGGCGTCAGCTGGGTAATTAACCCCCTGATGCAAAGGAACAGAACACGGTTAGCCACGGATTCACGATAATAGGATAGTAATATCTGGATTATGTGTGAAGTCGAGAGCGCATACCTGTACGTTAACGGCGTTGGCACCGAGAGCGTTCTGAACAGCTGTCTGGAGGCCAGGGCCAACAACGGAGCCCATATTAGCAGCTGATGTTGATAGATCTGGATCACCTGTGCCGCGGGCGAAGAGAAGCGTGTAAGCCTTACAAGCCGTGGCAGCCGAGCTTGCTTGGGGCAGTGGGTTGGCTAGGGAAAAGCCCAATGTCAGAATGCACGTAAAAAGCGTAGAAGTCTGCATTTTCAAAGGAGAATTGTATTTGATGTGTGAATTAGAGTGGGAATGTTCAAGTAGAATGAATGTAGTTGTTTGTTACTTGAGTAAAGAACGAAGAAGGATGAGTGCTAAGTACCGTGTGCTAAGAACTGAGCAAGTAGTAAGGTAGTCAGGTTATTTATCTCTATATATACTCTCAGAGAAGTGCCTACCACCTTAGAAGGCAACCTGTAACCGAGTGAGCGAGATTGATTGTCCGGGTCCAGAATTACTACCGGGCCTGAATAATATCTGTTTTGGGGATAGCTTACATGTCTTTAAAGTTAACTCTATCGCTCAAAGTAGTATAATATCGCGTCATATATCAGATGGCATTAAAGATAAACATTTATCTAGTACTTCGTCTTGTAGACTAGAAAGCGGAATGTTTCCAACATATTAGTCCGGAATTACTACATGGCTTAATATGCTAAGATCGAACTACGGTTACAATAGAAAAGCAGTTGACTAGTCTTGCAAGTTCGGTAGAAGGATTCCATTTGAAACACGACTTGTCGAAACATTATTTATCATAAGCCATATGACAGACGAGCCTTGGAGCCCCTGAAACCTATTAAATAATAATAATAGCTCATGCTCCATTCAAAACACGACTTACTAAGACATTTTTTGTCATAAGCCATGTGACATACGAGCCTTGAAGATCCTGAAAGTTAATCGGTAATAATAACATTTCACGTTGCATTCGAAACACGACTTATTGAGACATTGTTTATCATAAGCCATGTGATATAAACCTTGAAGATCCTGTACCTCGATCAGTAGTAATAACATTCACACGTGCAAGGTTTAGTGCAACTTGGTATCACGATCTACAGACAATGTCTAATTAAGTATTCTATCCCACGCCTCTCGCCGCCGTTCCCGCCTCCTCCAATCTCCGCTCCAGACAAGCAAGGCCGGCAGATCAGCACGCTACACTCATCCGATAGATCCCAGGCCATTCGCGCCGATGAGCAGCAACCGCGACGAAACGACGATTATATTAGCAGTCAGATCCAGATGACAGAGGGCAGGGTGAAAGATAGAGTCAGGGGGTAAGGAATTAGGGATTCAGAATACGCATTTATGGTGAAGAGGCATGATTAACGGAGCTCGAGAACTGGCAAGAGGTGGGGGGTGATGGCATGAGGGAATGTGGTACCTAGATTTATAGAGGGTAATTATCGCCGCAACCAATACTTGCATTGGAGGCGTAAAAAGAAGCACGGCTGGTAAGTCGGCCGGAATCCAAATCTCTTTGCCGTTATCAAAATTCAAGCGTACAATAGCTAGGAGTGACATTAGATAAGGCTACCTTGACTGCTGTATTGCAAAAGTCTCCATAGACAGGAGCACCGATATAGATGTCCAACTGATGATCCAGGCCACGGAATGCGTACAGTGTGGCCAATCTGCTAGCTGAAAGTTCACAGGCAATTCATGAGTGTATCGCCCTAGAGTAGGTCGGCTTACTAAAAGCAATAGGCAACAGGCACAGTCTTCAGGTGCCGCGGCATAAAGTCCTCATCAAATCTACGATTTCTAAGACTGAGGAAGTTGATTCTTGGTTTTTTAATGGTTCAGGAATCTTGAAGTAACTCAGATATGTGTTAGAGCAGTACGTCAACGATCACAAACAACCGCCATCACCATATAATTAAATATGACCTTAGTGTGCCATGTCGGCAACATGTCGTATTAGCATCCATCGGACGATAAAAGTATAATATACCACAACAATATCTACCGTGCAGACTTCTCCCTCTACCAAAACTATTAACACCACAATCACTTGTCGATATTGGCTGCTAAGTATATCTAACTTACTCGGAGAAAAGGGTCGTCTGAATGCCTAAGTGCTAAACTGAAGGTACCTGATATATCAAATGGTAAGGGTTTTTAATATAGCTACTGTTGTACATTTCTAATCTTCAAGCTCTGCTAGATGTTACTCTGTAAGTTTTGGCAATATTATAGAAGTACGTAGGATAAATGAGGTTTATAAATAAAATCTATCGTAGATCTGCAGTTGACAATTGGCGGATGAGGTTCTTGGTGGCAGCAAATCAACTTTCAAAAGATACAAATGCTTATCATAGATCTAAGTGTACTAATGCCAATTCCTTTGCCCATCGGAGCGGCGAGGTATGTAACACTAGATATACATAGGCTATGTACCTTCTACCTCTGCAAAGACTTGAATTCTATATGTAAGCTACCACCTTATTTTGTATAGTATATCTGAGAGACAAAGTTTTCTGGGATACTTAGGTCATTTATATGGAACCTGGATGCTGATGTAATGAATCTAACTGGCGGGCTTGGCCAGCGCCTGGATTTAGCGTAAGGAGACCCTTCAACCCGCGCGAGTTGCAGCTTCCCGCTGCAATTTCCCCGTTGCAGATGCCCTGGTCTGGATCACCATTGTCCTACTAAGTCTTAGTCTAAACAAGGGCTAGGGGAAAGTGCGAAGGCATACTTACGAGAGAGTACCTTGCAACTTACGCGTAGGCTCACTGACGGTGTCAAAGGAAGATTAACAGGCCCGGATCTTGTGATTTCTTACTGCAGACGAGTAAAAGGTTTTTGGCCTTTGCTACAGAAGATTGGCATATTGATATTACAGAGCCAAGGAGGCAATATGCAAGATCTTCGTACCTTATTGTCTTTAGTTTTGCTACTCAGGACATGCGTACAGAAACTAAAATTTTGGCAGGGCCCAGAGTGCGGTATAGGATGCCTTTCGCATCTCCAGTACGTTTGCAAACTGGCATGTGGAAAACCTTTTACTTCCACAATTTGCCCTAGAATTGTCAAGGAAGATGACTTTACTCAGCGCGATGAGCTCCTGCAAAGTCTACCTGGGTCTAAACCAAGCACAGTTTTCAAGTGATTGCAAATTTGGTGTAAGATTGGATAAGAAGGCAAAGCATACCCGTGAATGTTCATATCATTTGAAGATCATCGGATTGAATTCCTCGATGAGTTCGATGTTGCTTGTCTTGTCTTTGCAGCAATATCCACACAGGCAGAATTCAGATGCGGACGCTGTTTTCACAAAATTGCGGGCTTCCACAATATCTCTATGTCCTGGCTCTTCCACTGTGGCAGCGGACGAACGTCAAGAATGATTTCTTGGCAAGAAGCCTTGTCTGCGTCTGCCTTCAGAGTTTTTCTGTATGTTAAGAAGCGTTTCAAAGCAGCACTAGAATCAAGTACAATTTCAAAGGCCGGTAAGACCCCTGCTAGTTGCAGGATTCTGACCCCTTTTAGTACATTACAGCTATCTAGTAGCTCTATTCCTTATCGTAATCTGTACAACATCCCACTCTTCTAGCCCATTGTTATTATGCAACCACTCGCTTTGCATACAATCATTGTCTCTCAACTTTTCTCAATTGTATCAGCCCACTTTGAACGCACTGGGAAAGTTCTAGCTTGATCAGAAGACTGACTGTAGTGACAAGGCGAGAAGTAACAGATGCTACGATGGTCATGGATATGGGGAAGATTGGCACGATTTCGTCAACGGTGTCAGCCTCAGACAAAGTAGAAGTTTCTTGGTCAATATGGCTTCGATCCTTAGCTATTTCAGCAGCAGCTCTCTTTCTGATTTTCAAATCCACATCAATTACTCCCATTTCCCCTCCCAGCACCGAGGGTGGCACGAGGTCCAAGAAAACACATATAGTAACAGCAAGTAAAGAGTTTAAATGGGAAAATGTGAGTAGAGATCCTCAATGAGATCGGAACTTGTTGAAAGATATAAAGCTTGAAGACTCATGTGTTACTGAATCGGTAGATTACGCCTTCGAAGGAATTGCTATACCACGACTGCTTTGGCAAATTACAATGCGCACGCTTAGAAGTTCCTTTGGACTACAAGCGCACCGATGGTAGAGGTTTAAAAGTGGCCGTAGCCCTTATACGACAACCAGCAAAGGTGCCGATCACTGATCCTCGCTATGGTGGTGCTGTAATAATTGAACCGGGTGAGTGATTGGGTTTGCAATCACATTTCAAATAATATTGTCTTCATCTGACGTCTTTTTGTAGGTGGCCCCGGAGGATCGGGCGTCGATCAGCTACTTCGGGCAGGATCTGAGATTCAGGATATTGTCTCTTCTCACATAGAACCAGAACTTGCATCCGTCAATCCTGCAAACAAGTACTATGACGTTATTGGATTTGACCCACGGGGTGTCAATAACACAACACCCAGCGTACGGTGCTTTCCTGATGCCTTGGTGGCCCAGAACTGGAAGCTCCAGAGCGAGACAATTGGTATCTTTGGAAGTGCTCCTGGCACCTTGACACGGCTTTGGGAGCGATCTCAAGCCCTTTCAAGGGGCTGTTCCGAAGCCCTAATGGAGGAAATTGACGGTGAACGTGTTGCAGAGCATTTGAACACCATTCCTGTGGTTGAAGATATGGTCCACATGATTGAGCGACATGGACAATGGAGACAGAAGCAAGCCCTCGCCATGCAAGACGCATATGCTCAGGCCTACGGGACTGAGATGACCAAAGCTATGCTAGACCGAACGAAGTGGAGCAAGGGCAAAGAAATGCTGTACTATTGGGGATTCTCATATGGTACCGTTATTGGCACCACATTTGCTGCCATGCATCCAGAACGTGTTGCTCGTGTTGTAGTGGATGGTGTCGTTGATGCTGATGACCATTACCATGGCACTAAGGCGAACAACCTCTGGGATGCTGACTCCATTTTGTCGCAGTTCTTCATCTACTGTTCAGAAGCTGGTCCTGCCAAATGCAGCTTTTACACTCCTGGCGGACCCAAAGCTATCCAGGCCATCTACAACGAACTTATTTCTAACATCTATGAACATCCAATTGTTGTTCCTGGATCAGCTACTCATGGCCCCGAGATAATCACCTGGAGCGACATTAAATCTATGCAATCTCCCAGCCTCTACCAACCACTCCACCGTTTCCCTGTTTTTTCTATGCTACTTCGTGATCTGGTAACCGGCAATGGTAGCAAATTTGCCGAGTACAAGCAGCACAAGTACGGTTCAATCTGTCCAGTACTAGACTGTGGCTCTGATGACAACACCTGTTCTCCCGGCCGCCTCCCACTCGCCACCCCAGAAGCGTACAGCGCTATACTATGCACCGACAGCAGCCGACTAGGTGACGTCAGTAAGGGGGGATTTGAAGCCTGCGTGCAACGAATGACCAACCAATCAGCCTCCTTTGGTGCCGTCTGGGCTCATAATCGCCTGGGTTGTGTTGGGTGGAACGCAACAGCGAAATGGAGCTTCAACCATCCCATTGCTGCTGTCAAGACCGCCCACCCGCTGATATTCATTGGCAATACCTTCGACCCAGTTACTCCAATTCGCAACGCGCGTAAGATGTCGTCTCAGTTCCCGGGGTCAATTGTCATCGAACAACGTGCTGAAGGTCACTGCTCCCTTGCCGCACCGTCGCTCTGCACAATGCGCCATATTCGCAACTACTTCCAGACTGGTGCCATGCCCATCCCTGATAAGGCCTCCTCTGGAGTCTCCTGTGAAACTGATCTGAAGCCGTTAGTAGATGCTGTGTCAAATGAATGGTCTCCCCCCGAGTCTATTGACATTCCAGCCTTCGGCCGCCCACCGACCGAGCTACAAGATATACGCGATCTCAAAATCCTCCTTCGAGCATCCAAGAAATTTACTGAAGGTAGTGTTGCCATATAGGGGGTATATTCATATTTATTGAGCCCACCTTATGCAGAATGTATTTAACTCTCTACGTGCCTTAAACTGAGCCCTGTCCACAGAGACGAGTTAAGCTTCATATGCTTCTTGACCTTGATTCAGTCCCAAAACGTGAATTTGGCTTTAAAAATGCATGTTCTGGAAACCCTGTATAAGATTCTACACAAATCGTCAATTTCAAACCCCCTCTCAAATGCAAAACTTGATTGCGCCTTCCCATCACCAATAAGACTTCTTAGCAAGTCTTAATAGAAGCACTGCTGCAGCGGCCGGCCTTGAAACTGAAGAATTGGGCCTAGAAAGCACTGCTGTCAAGGATATATCGCTTTGGATATACTATCCCTCGTAGGTTAATGGTATCATTTTAAACTTTTAGTATGAATACTTACTTGAAGTAGCAGTAGTATACACCTCATAAATTCAAATATCACCCGAGACTCTTGGTGATAATAATAGCCCAAATCAGGGCTAGGTTATTAACATTGACTCTTGTTGCATAGATGCAGTTGAAGGTACAGTCAACATAAGGTTAGAGCTTCTCGATATGAGAGGTCGGACCACTACTTACAGTCAATAGGCTGGGCGCTGATGCTCTTTGCTCTGGCAAGACGTTTAAAATTGGATCTAATAATATACACAGTCGTGGCGCTGCGGAGATGAACTGAGTATGCGCACAGACGTCCAACGAGACCTTGACTGGGAAGCCACTCATTTGGGGCCCGCCAGCGGTCGCTTAGTGATGGCCATGTATCAAGCTTTTTCTCGTTGACATCGGCGATCTTGACCGATCTTGACGTGGTCAGTGGTCGGATGACTGCCTCGCTCCAATAATAATAATAAAAGACCATAGGAATAGGCAATACTATTCTTCAGGGCTGTTCACCTACAGATGACTTAATAATAAAGTAATGGCGAAGCTCTGTCTGTCGTGTTGACTAAAGTCTAAGGACACTTACAATAAGATATATCGACCTATAGAGATAAGCTACTCAAGGTCTTAAGCTCAATTTTCATTTAGTTCGGCCCTTGATCAAGTATCGTTCGAAAATATAGAATATACTGTAGGAAGATGCAGTGTAGAGCAGGGTAGAGAGTCACTTATGCCATTTAAATCTGGTCAAGAGCAGACAACCTTATGCGGGGCCCCGGCGATTCAACAGCGAACTCGAGCAGAGAACCAACTTGATCAAATTATCTTTTAACTTAAAAAACGCAAATCGTTTAGAATAGTAATGTCAAGTTCGGTATGGTGCCTCGTCGATCCAACAGTCGACCCTAACGCCACTAGCGCACGTCCTGGTTACAGCGTAATGAGAGACTTAATCTAGATTAAAACTAAAGTTAAGAAGAAGATGAAATCCAAAGCCTAGATATTATCCACAACAATCATAGAATCCAGTATCGTGATAGTACACAGAAGTACTTATACGACAAGTACAAAGGTACAACAAAGGTAAGAAAATCTACCTAAATATCTGTTGCTTTGCGTGTTGAGGCCATTCCGAAGATAACTCTGAAGGGTATGGTAATCTGGTAGGTATCTCGGTTACATTGTGCAAATAGTTAACCATCCCAGAAAGGTGAGAAAACACTTCTTAATTGATGCACGAGATACTGTGTATCACTTGAAAGGCCTTCTCTAATGCTAAAGGCGTACGTAATGATCTTCGAGAAAGTTTCTATCTTGCAAATGCTGCGACCATATGATTTACATTTATTTGGGATAGTTGGCGCAATAAAGTAGGTTTGGGTAGGGTTCCAAAAGGGAGCGTAAGACGAACGAGACTGAGCAGCAAACCTTCGAAGTGATTGTACAAAGATAAGGGAGAACGCTTCAGTGATAGCCTTCTGTATTCGGTCACCGATATATGAATTCAACGTGGAAGCACAAACGTCTGTGAACTACGCTATATGAAGTATTTCTCCGGGGGAGCCCCTGCCTCTGCAGCGACAGGGCCAAAACACGGACTCAGCCGCGCCATGCCTCCGAGCAGCATATGCATATCCTGCACCGCACGACGTCCCGTAGCGCCCGTCGGTTCTCCGTGAAGCCAGGTCGGTGTCGCCTGTGCCGCTCACCGGCAGCCAACCTACAAAGCCCATTCTCGTGGCGATCGCTCCTCAGGACTGCTTTTATGCCCCTGCGCCTTCGCAAATATTCTGCTGAGCGCCGGGCAAGGATCTGGCAGAACTATCGACAGCTCCCCATCAGCAATCCGTAGCACTCATCGTCCCTGCGTTGAGTACCCTCACCCTACAATCGGAAAATCATGTATTGGCCTCACTGAAGGTCGGCGTTGTACCTTTGATTCTAGATTCGGGCAACCCCTCTGCACGATAAGTGCTCTGTTTTTTAACCACCATTCCTAACGGTGCATTAACGGCACCTGTGCATAATGGCGGCACGTCTCATTATCTATAAATGTCCAAAGTCTATTACATAGTACTATCCATGGCACTCCTTTTTCTCGCTCTCTGATACCGAATATCACTTTTCCAGTCAGCTAATTAGATAATTCCCGCCTTATATCCAAAAGATCTCATAAGCAACAAAGGTCCATCTCCACCTATCTGGCAAGGACAATGGCATACTTCTACTCATTATCAAATTTAACAATGATTCTTAAAGACATCAACGTTGACAGCAATTTAGGGGCCGAGACATTACTTTTGAAACCCTACATACTTGTGGCCTAGTCAACAATGTTTGGACAGGCGATGGTCTTCCAATACTATTAGGATCGTGTGACAGGTAGGAGTGTAGTTACGACGATTCTCGTGCACGCTTAATCCTCATCGTCATCACCTTTTATATTATTATTGTTAGTTATTAGGCTAGAGCTAGATAAATGACTGGCTCACTAGGTGGAAATAGACTCCAAATATTGTCACCAGTCGTGTCCAGGAATGGTCTTAGTTCATATGCCTTGGGGGTTGTAGCAGCTGTCGCTGAGATCTTGAACTTCCTTGTAGTGTCAAACTGCGCCAGAAACATGTTACTCGAGTCACATACTTGATTAGATTTTACCCATTTACAGAACTGTCTCACAGAAATAGACGAATAATATCTTTTGTGATATGCTCTATTGTCATAAGTTCATCATTGCCTACAAATTGTTTGGTGCAATCTTGAGAGTCCTATTTGTAATGTTCGCACTTGTGTATCTCAAAGTCCTAGCACACCTTTCCTGGACCTCCGGTTCTCGGGCACTCCATGGGCGGCCATGCCGACAAAACTTTTTGGACCACGCTTTGTACACATTCACCATTAGATAATCACCCGACTTGCTTACATCTTTGTATTTATACGTCTCCATCACGTTGGCTCGCGAGGACGATCTCGTCGCCAGAGTTGCTTCTGCCACAAGGGTCCGAAAGCAATAAAACATCCAAGACATTTCACCCCAAGGCTGGTCATGTGGCGGTCTCCCGAGCTGCAGACAAGTCTTATACTGCTTAACTAGAACCCAACGCAACTGAGTTTTAACCCAAATCCAGCCCATTGGGTGGGGTTTAAGTTTTCCACCCAACCCACGGGTGGCTTTTGAGTTTTCCACCCAACCCATGGGTACCCATGGAACATACAACCGAAGGTGGCTAGGTAGGGATCTACCCGTGCCCACCCGTGCCATGTGTGGACTTTTAATATTGCACCCAACTCATGGGCGGGTTGTTTTTCGAAAATCCAACCTATGGGTACCCATTGAACAATCTAATACCTGCTCCGGTCTCTGTTTCACTGTACTTGACGACCAGAAGCTGACTACATCATTTCTCTGGGGCCAGATTCCATATAATGGCATATGTCAGCGACGTACAGTACGCCATCTCTACATCCCTGTCACGTCTAGTAGGTTAACCAAGCAATCCGAGTATACTCCCCCGACTATTGAGTGGTCCGCTTAAAATCCAATATGATATTGGCGGCGCCCATGCGAGGGCTTGACTGTACTCTCCGTACTGTGACGGAAGTCGCGGGATGGCTGGGCTGAATATCCAAATGGGAGCGGAATTGTCTGGTTCAATTCCAAATCCACTTTCCGCGGTTCATATCTTGCCAGAGCAAAACCGGCCTGTATTGTATTATAAAAGAAAGCTTCACTCGCTTCACTGATTTTGGTTATTTAGTCAAATCAGACCTTACTTTGTGCTGTCTAATTTACAAACAATCTACCATGTTCACTCTTACCACTCGTCTGCTTGCTCTCGTAGCTGCAACCAGTGGGCTGGCTGCGCCCGTGCAAAATGGCAATTCCAATTCACCTGTGTCAAATCTTGCCGGATTTCAGAATGCGAAACTGTCCCATTCGGCTGGGGGAAACGCTGTCTGCATAATCGGAAACGTTCCTGTTTCGGTAACAACTCAGACAAATGAGAAGATCCTCCTTAGCAATCCCGCCAACCAATCTTCTGTGACAAATCTGTTTGTTGAGTACGTCCAGGCCAATTCGACACTTCAGACTATGGCCAATGGAGGTCAAACCACAGTTTCTGGCACTTATAATATTAATGCTAAACTCTGTTACCCTCTCAACTGGGACTCAAAGAAATCATCCAAGACAGTCCAATTCCTGATCCATGGGATCGGATTTGATAAGAGTTATTGGGATCTTGCCTCCGGATACAGCTATATTGATGCAGCTGCACTTGCAGGGTATCCAACCTTCTCTTACGACCGTCTCGGTACCGGTGCATCAGATCACCCAGATCCAATCCAAGTTGTACAATCTTCACTCCAAGTAGATATTGCCCACAACCTCATTCAATCTCTTCGTAGCGGTGGCTTCGCCGGGCAGAGTTTCTCTCGTGTGGTTGCTGTCGGACATTCTTTTGGATCCATTCAATCTGTTGGTATCACGGTGAAGTATCCAAAGGATGTAGACGCAGTTATATTGACAGGCTTCTCGACGAACACAAACGCTATTCCTCTGACGTTTGTTGGCTTTAACCCTGCTATTGCCAATCAAAACAAACCTGCGACATTTGGAAATCTGCCAAATGGATATCTAGTGACGGACACTTCAATTTCCAATCAGTTGGCCTTTTTGCGGGCTCCTAACTTTGATCCAAAATGTAAGCATCATGCAAATTCTGTTGAATATTCCCCTACTGACTCTATCGTAGTGTTCACTCTGGATGATAACACGAAGCAGACCTTCACCATTGGAGAGGTTTTCACCTTAGGAAACCCAGTTGCACCAGCTACAGCATTTACCGGACCAGTTGATGTTGTGAACGGAGAGAATGATTTCATTTTCTGTCAATCTGACTGTAACCTACCAACCGATCAGTCAGTCTTAGTGCTTGACATACTCTACCCAGCTGCCAGTAAAGGCTCGCAGACAGTTATCATACCTGGAACTGGTCACGCTATCAATGTGCATTACAAAGCGCCGGCAGCTTATCAACAGATGTTAAATTTCGTTCGATCTAATGGATTTTAACCCGACTGTCCAAGGGAGAAAGAATTTTTCCAAGTTCTTGTAGATTAGAGGTATGCTGTGGATAGGTTCGAAACATCGAGAAGTTGACGTAGTCATTGTAGGAAGGGCATCCCCCTAGGGCATGTAATGAATGTAGACTGGCGTTCTTTTTTTTTCCCCAAAGATGTTCCTAATATTATATTTCGTGTTCCTATTGACATTCGATGGATCTTTCTGGTGGGGTCATTTAGCATATATGGCGGGTCATGCGAAATGCTTCGGGTCGCAGCGTTACAATAATACAAAGAATAGCTTACATAACTTGATAAATAATTCAAAGTAAGATGATATTGTTTAAAGTTATGTGAGTTCAGTACTTTGATGGATAACGTTCCTAGGTATGAACAACATTAGTAGGATACTATTATTCACATATTTACATGGCTGCTTGTAAGGACCACGTAGTATTTGATAATCTGGCTATCGACAAGGTCGCATGCGCTACAACGGTCCTTATAATTGTCAGTGGGATAAAATCAAACACGGAATGAAATGCAAGCTACTAATGATCCCAGAGCTTTTGGTTCGATATGGAAATTCGATTCTTTTTCCTCGTGTCAAGCTGGTGTCTGCATCTCCATCAGTTTTGTTTCTTGCTGATTGAACAGATCCGCACATGGTTTGATCTCAATACCATTATTCTTGACGCCACTTGCAGTATCAATGATTAAAAATTAGTAGCGGACTTCGCCGCTACAGCTACAAGATCCAAATCTACGAAGGATGATGAATGACTTATCAAGTCCAACCAAGAGGTTGTCAGGAGTATTACCAGTCTCATTATTGAACGACTATCCATCCGATGACTTGTAAAAGCTCATTTTTGTTTGATCTTCTATCCTTTAGCAAGATCATAATATCTTGACTGATTATCAATCAAAAAGTAAAAAAAAGCCATGCACGACGGTTTTGTTTAAAAGTGCCTCCTATATGATGAGATACAAATGCAATTCCAAAAATCAATATACTCCTTCTCGAAGACTATATACTGGCATTGGGACATTCTTTGGTACTTCCATAGAAGTCAAGACTGGTTTGCCTGCTTCTAGCGTGAAGTTTGCAAGCTTTGCACCTTCCTCGTGCTGTGCCCAAATTTCAACAGCTAAAGAGTTTGTTCCATGATAGTCGAGGATTCCTATCGTAACACTATATTAGCATGCTCCTCATTCCAAGGTCTTCGAACAAAATCTCACCCTGGTGAACGGGAAACTTCGTTTGAGGGCCTAAATGGTTGATATATCTCCCCATCTGGTACCCATTGACCCACAAAGTAGCACGGTAGAGTGATAGTGAGCCATTGGCCATGTGTGAAGGTACAATGTTAAATGACAGCGGTATATCATAACCCTTCGGAAGATTGAGGTCAAAAGAAGTCTGCCAGAATCCTACGCCAGGTTTATCAATACCAGTTGTAGGTTTTGATGTGACCCAATCCTGGCTTGGTGGATTTGGTTGAGTCCATCCTTGTCTCTCCGCATACAGTCCTCCTTCGTTCAATGGACCGCGCGCTTTGTCGGGGTATTTCTCACCAAGGAAATTTCCAGTCAATTTCCAGGTAATACTAGATTTATTCCGGCCACTCAAGTCAAAATCCAAGATTCCGCGTGGCATCTTCATATACTCACCGCCGGCACTAGGATCTTCTTCGAGTCCTTGGTTCATAACGAGCATGGTGAATACGTAGGGAGCGCTTGGTTTGAGTGGTCCGATGCTGAAAGTACTATTCATCCCCATCCAATACTTGGACAGGCTGCCGATATCACCCTTCCAAGAACCCAGGTATGTTTCGTTCAACCACAATGATGTTCCAAAGGCAGAACCACCCTGTGTTTCAATGGCTATTGTGGTTTCATTGCCAACGGCAATAAAATGCCCTCGGTACATGAGCATTCCAACATTATAACCATAATCGCTGGCATATAATGTAGTAGGTGTTGTCAAGTTGCGGCGCGTATTGTTTGTAGTGGTTATGTCTGCCAAAGTCCATAGAGAGTCATCATATGTTGACTTTATCTCTGGAAGGTTGTCAATGTATTTCCACTCCAGAGTGTCGAGATTGGTAATTTCGAGATCAGCTGGTTCCTTGTATTCTAGAGAACCTTCCCAATCACCGGTGATCTTATCAACAGTGAAATTGAGCTTTTTTCCATTGAAAAAGAAGCTTTTCGCCTCTTTGGGTACACCAATGAGCTTGAAAGGCACTGTAGCATTGACATCGCCATTGACGTAGAGATTGCTGTTCTCCAGGCTGACGTTCCGAATCAGATATCCAGCTTGTACTATGAGAGACGTTGTATTTTCAATGTTTGCAGAAAACCTTTGCCATACTCCGGTCTTGTTCTCGAAATCAGGGACCCAGTAATTATAAGCACTGTTACGATCAAGTATATAAACATCAAGCTTATCGTCTGATGCCTTACTAGAAACCCGGACAACTTGACGCTGGCTGCTAGTCGTCCAGTGTAGAATAACTGCATCGTCAGTGGCGTTGAATCTCAGATTGGACCCTTCTAGTAACTCAGCTGCACCATCGATCGTTACTGCAATCTCGTGGGTCTCGCCAATGCCTCCGTAGACGACTAGCACTGTTCTACCCTCAAACTTTCTCCAAGTAAATATCTCTGCCGTTGCATATAAGAGATGAAAGTCCCCGGCTTTGTAGTCAGTCATATGCCATTTGCTATCTCGTCTGGTAAGTGTCAGGGTACCTCCAAGCTGAGGAATGTGTACCGTGCCCTGGCTGGTCGGAAGGACTAATCTGTAAGGAACTGCCTCTATCGTTGCATACTCGGTGTGGCGAATAATATAAAAGTTGGTCGAAGGTTCTAAATTGGTTCCAAGTAGTGGAGTGACAGTAATGTCGCTAGTGTCTGTATAGACCCCAGTTGATAGATTCTGCACCGATGAAGTGAGGTACGTAGGAGCAAGTTTCATAAAATGGGCTTGCAACTTGAGCTCTGAATAAATCTCCCGTGTTAATGTTCGATCTTCAGCGATTGCTGCCGCATAATCATAAGATGTATAACCCCTAGGCCATGCAATTCCCCCCCAATTTGTTCCGCCCTAAACTTCCAAATTAGACTAGAAAAGTGTGATTGGGGGGTAATTCTAACAAATGTCATGTATACGTTCATCAAAACAACATTTGCGGCATAATTGTTCTTGTAGAAGACACGACCGAATTCCTGATTAAGCATTTCTGCGCATTGCTGAAATCCGTAACCCTATAATGTATCAGCCTGGGCCTTTCTTTGCCTATATCCACTGCACCACTATCGATAGGAGTTCAAGCTGTCCGTAATTTCAATGGGAAACGCTCCACAATGAATGGTTCAGGCTGTAGGATTGATTCACTCACATTCCAATCGTCAGGGCAGCCTCCCTGAAATTCAGTTTCTGCTTGCAGACTTAGCGGGGCAAGAAGCTCATGACGTGCATATAAATTTGTGAGCAAATCTCCATCTGGCCAAACTGTAGGCTGCGAACAATTGAATCCAAGAGGGTAAGTATCGTAACCATAGATATCCCAGTCTCCTAGAGTAGAACCGTTTGTGGACGTTCCTGGAGCGAGGACACCGCCCTGGCTACTGACATCATTCCCGATAAATGGTACAACAATGCCTGCATCTCTGAAATAACCTTGAACACGAGAGATATACGTTCTACTACATTTAGTGTCAACTTAAACAGAGAAGAATACCACACACCTATCAGGAAACGGATCGTTACTTAACCTAACATTTTTCCACGAGTACTCATTCTCAGGTTGAACGAGGATCACGGGCCCTCCATTCGTTATTTGGGCTTTTGCTATTGCTGCACCCACAGTCGCAGTATATAATCTGGTTGCTTCCATGTAGCTCTCATCGTTTGTTCTCACTCTTCCCGATATACGCTGGAACCAACCAGGATAGCCTGGTAGATTGTAAAAAGTAATCAGCGCAAGAAGATCAGGGTTTTGTCTATAACGGATGTCATACCACCACCTGATGCTTCACCATTGATATATGGGCCAGGTCGAGCAATAAGATACAAACCGGCTTCTTTTGCCATATTTAAAAACCTCTCCAGATCGAAAATTCCATCCATCCTGACAACACCTGCTTCGCCGTTTAGGAGCGCCATGTCCAGATAGAATGAGACAGTATTATACCCCATTGCTTTTATCTTTTGAAAGATGTCCAGCCATAGCTCCGGAACAGGGAGGCGGAATGGGTGGAATTCGCCGCTAAAAATGAACATTCTTTGCCCATAGATCATGAGGGATTGATTGTCATAGGTAACCTAAACATATTAATACCTCTGCGCGTCTTTCGTGTTCAACTTGACGTACAATATCTTGAAATATCAAACTATCCCTCTGGACATAGAAGCTTTCATACTGGGCTACAGCCTGCACGCCACTTAAAACAGGTAACACGTACCACAGGAGAAGTTTGAGGAATATCATGATGGGGATTTTAATATGATGTTTTAAACTTGAAGGTTCATCACGAGAAGCAAAATAGTAATAATTTTAATATCAGAATAATCGTCATAAAGTTGTTGAATGATGATTAGCTGACTTTTGCCACCTGACTTTCAGGAAGCGACGGTCTATGGAACGCTAAATATAGGTAATAATAGTTAGCATATGGCGGGATACTTAATACTTATAGTAGTTTGTGGGACACAAGAAGCCTAGGCGCTTTACAGTTTATGCTTATCCTGATTTATCTAAGGTTTAATACTGAGAATATAGCTAAGCTCCTGCAGTTGATACCAGGACCTGGCGGCGTACTATTGGCTATATATCATTGACAACGTTACATACGGATGCTACTAGAGCTCTAGATGTATGGAACTTCTATAGTGCGCCCCGCATTTATCATGTAGAGTATCTACCCGGGTAACTCAAAGAGTGGGCAAAATGGGGGTACCATATCTGGTTGGTGCCCAGAATCGGACTCTGTCCTTAAGCAAGAATTTCGTTCCTGGCTGACGTAACCTGATCTTGACGTCTATGATACGAATCCGAACGCAAGTCGTGTTATCATGGGTGGGGATGGCCTGAGAATTAGGATTGTGCGTACGAGATAACCCAGCACGTGGAACAGAGCATCGAGTTCCAGAGTGTGTATGGGGACAGTGAAATCCTAGATGCTATCGATTCTATAGATGGCTCTGGACTGGACGATAAGATCGTATGAATGGATTCATGGAGTTCTCAAAGTGGTATGCCGGACAGTTTATAATTGTTATGTATGCATCCTTAAGCCTCATATCTAATATAACAGTACAAAAGAACCACAGTCTAGCCGTACATCTATAGCGTCTGTTACTAAGTGAATCTATCCAGCGGTTTGGCACCTCTCGATTTCCGAACGGCAGCAATCATCTTCGTTCTCTAGGATCACTAGTTGATGTGATGTGTATTATTCAAAGACCCCACCCTAAATCACGGCCGTCAGCTAATCTATTCTTCTCCTTCTTCGTTTTCTAAGCCGCAAATTGATAAATGAGAGCAGACTCACCAACGTCCTTTGTTTTTTTACTGTCATCGTCCTCGTTGCCACGCAGATTGGTTAGGGGCGTCTTCGAGCCCAGGCTGTAATCGCGAAGTTGCCGACCCCCACTTAGTGCTGACCCCCACCCGGCCTCGGTCTTGCCTGAACTCGTGACTGCCTGTTGGTTGTGATTTTGTGTCATTTTCTCAATGCGATCCTCGACACAGATGCGGTAGAAAGACAAAATGTTCAAGGTAGCGAGGGAAGATGGGTATATGACGAAGAGAATTTAAAGTATAGTTTGTATTGCGCTTCACTGTTCAAATCAATGGCCCGGGTGAAATGTAACAAGTCATACAAAGACAGCGACTTGTTATATATCTACTTCTGCCATGCTTCTTCAACAGCTATCTGAGCCAGGACCGTGAAGAGGCAGAGGAGGCAGGACAACACAGCTAGGCACTGTTTGCACAGCTTCATCCTTCACCGACAGGTCAGCCGTACTCCGGGCGTCTTCGAGGAGGCACTGCTCCTTGTTCTACCTTGCTTGGTCTGATGGTACCAGCAATGTATGCCTGGTAGCTAAAAGACCTGAGAACCAGGCGCACGATTACCAATAAATATTTCGCTCACATGGCTATTCCCTCCGCAACAGACACAGCACTGCCCAGCCTCGTGCGTCTTGACTTCGTATGGCAAGGCACTAGTTTTTAACTTCAGCCTCCTAGAGTCTACCGAGGTTGACAACTTTGAAGGATTCAGACTAGTTGATGACAGGCACACATATGTCCGTGCCCATCAAGATGAGCCACCGAGCCCAATGGGCAGACTGGATAAGCATCAAGGTGTGGATAAGACAAGGAGATTATGAGATCTGGTTATGTCATAGGATTGGCTACTAGAGGCCACTAAGGTAGGTACAGGAAAGACGCCTTACCAAGGCCGAAATCCCCCATACAATAGTCATGTAGAGAAAGTTGTCAGAGTTGAAAGTTTGGATATTCTGTGCCTAGCACTAGGCATCCTATTCACCAGCCACGATGATCTGCCTTGCTAAACATGATGTCAAACCCCAGTCAAAGGGTGGTAGATTGAGGTGGCTAGTGGTATCTCGTAAAGATTTCATCCGAGGCAACGAACACAGAACCGGAATAAATACACGATCCACGAAATGAAATGAAGGTCCGTTAATGAGAACACAATTTGAGTTATAGACCTGCGTCAAGCAATTCCAACACGCATTGAACACTCCTCTTGGTCTTTGTTGTCCCAGTTGTAGCCGTTTCTACCCAAGGTTAGCCGTATGTTTGTTCGCGCTAGTGTGCACCCCAACCACTTTCACTCCAGGCTGAAGGAATAGCTTACGTACCCAAATTTCTAAGTCTTTCTCCCAATTTTCCCTTTCTTCCATCTGCGCCATAATAACACACGCTCGCTTGCAATGGCGGAAAAACAAAACTCTGCACAGCTTCTTCATAATCTCTGACCTCCTGTTCCGTCACCACCACCTCAGGGTTGATCTTATTCGCATACTTAGCAAAGTCTCGACCGGCGTCGCGAACCATGTCCAGTGCAATAGCAATTAACATCGTAGTGGCAAGTCTCACGTCGGCAACTAGGTCTGACTCGCTCTCCAACTGAGAGAAGAGAGGGTCAAGAAGCTGCATTTGTAAGTGATAGATGCTGGATTTGATCTGCCGCGTGAGTAGTTTTGGGGCAACAGGAGAAGGCACGGAAATAGAGGTGTCACAACAAGACATGGTTTGGGATAAGTGCTCTTGAAGTGGCTTTGGGATGTTGATGACTCTGGGGACGAGGCTCAGCAGGGTGGTGGTGATGAGGATCTTGAAAGCGTGGCGAATGGCATCTTGCTCCTTCTCTGAGAGCTATATGATTTCGGTCAATTGCTGTTTTGATTTTTGACTTGGTCAAGATGGGAATGGAGAGAAGGAATTGAGTGGGATGATACGGTAAGAGAGTGGGGTTCAGCCTACCCGACTTTTGCATTCTGTAAACCAAGAGACAGTCGAATGTAAGGCTCTCGCACCAGCATCCGCCCCTTCTCGTTCCATCACCAACTTCACATAGGCACTGAGGTCGGGCGCGGACGAGATCATGGCGTCCAGCCAAACATTCAACCTCTCCGCCATTGAATGGACGGCGAAAAGGTGGATGGAGATTGGAAGCGAATCTTTGACATCGAGTTCTTCTTTCCCGACCTGCTTCTGGAAGCTCCGCAGAGCGATTGTATTTCGAGGGTTGAAGGGAGATACCTTAATAGGTATAGGGGGACCGAGACCCAGGTTGAAGCTAACCTGGTATTCTGTGTTATAGAATATCCCCTCGGGAGCATGGATCTGGGAGGTAAAAGACTCGGTACTGCGCTGTTGGAGATGGGCTATGAGAAAGCCTGCGTAGATGAGCAAGTCAGCCCGGTAAGAAACAGGGTAGGACGCCCATACCAGGATGGAAACTGGAGATGGCGCGACGGTGGGGCTCTGGGGTCTGGGTAAGCCGCCGGGACAGCTGGGAGACGCCGGAGGGTAACGAAGAATAAAAAGTATCATACACATAGCCTGGAGCCGGCGCGGAAGCACTTGCATGCGAGTTGGGCATACCACTGCCTCGCCATGGGGTCCATGGCTGCGCATGGCGTTCGTGAGCGATGCCATTCTGGTTTTGGTGTCCATCAAGATCGATGTCATTATGGGTTGCAGCCGCGATGTCAAGATTTCGCAGATGCTCTATCCACCCAACAGCCGTTAGCATCGATGTTCGCAGGTATAGCCACGCTCTCCTGCTTCCATGTCACTAGCTCACCAGGATATTCCAGCCCCATCAGTTCCACCGGCTGAGGCTGGCCGACGGCTTCCACCCCTATATTGTCTGCATCGACGTGGGGATCTGCCTCGTCCGAGTCTGCCTCACTGGTATCGGGCGTATCCAGACGTTGAACGCCAGGGCTGACGAGCACCTGGGAGCCTTCGCTGCGGCCCCATGCCTCGTCAACATCGGAGAATGAGGATGAATCACTGGCAGACCGACTTGGGGTTCGCCACTGCGGAAGTGGGCGGTGGCGGGGGTAATATCGCGGCGGTGAGGTTGATTGATCGAGGTGGGGATGATTGCGAGTCGTTGGGCCGCGAGAGTTGGACGAGCTTCCCAGGCGGTGCGAGGCTGCGATTGAAGGCGCGGCGGAGCTGTCCCCAATCTCAGAGCAAGTGGACAGAGGTTGCCAGTCAGTGCTGTTACTCAGAGCTGTCGACCAAGGAGTCAAAGAAGGCGCAAAAGGGGCGCCGCTCGCAACATGATGATATGTCTCCGGCCCGAACGACGAGGAGGCGGATGACCGACTGTGACCACCGACCCCGGCTTCCTCGTCACTGGAGTCGCCACGGACAACACTCGGATCTGCCATGGCCGGAAGCATTAGCATAGCATAGAGCGGAAGGCTGGGTCATCCGGTGCACAGTTCCGACGGCTAGGCTGGCTGAGAGGGAGAGTGGATCATAATAGATAGGAGAGAATGAGGCTTTGAGCGCAGAGATCTGACTGTGTCGGGTGCGCACTCCCCTTATTTGATCACTCTCTCTGATTGGATCCTGCATGGCGTTCCCTTCCAATCAAGCTCTGAGAGAGGGAGGCAATAGCTATCACAGGGGATAAGACGGAACCCCGAGCCGATGGCAGGGATGAGTTGAAGCTGGGTTTAGGTTATTCCTGCATTGGGCTTCAAGTGCGCTCTGGGGAATATACCTTGGTGCTGGCTCTCATGCTTTGCGCTCTGTATCCAGTTGCTTTCGGATTTTGTTTTATGTTTGATGTGTGTGTGTGTGTGTTTTCCCCTTCCCTTTCATGGATGGATAGTTCTGCCATATAATATGTTGACTATATTGACACAACTAGCACATCGGGTTGCAACTCCTCATTGTGGGTGGGCTCAGCCCAATGACAACCGATTTCACTTCATTCCTTTCCTTATCTAATCAGCATCCACGCCCAAGGGCACGCCCACATCCCCAGCATTCAACATCATAGCGGCATACATGAACGCAGCAGATTGTTGGACAGCACTAGCAACACCCGCCCGCCCAAGGACAGAAACAGCACTCTCGAAGGACTCCATGTCTAATGGCCCCCTGGTCTGAGCCAACTTGATGGCTAAAGTATGGATCGCTCCTTGGCGTGCTGTTATGTCTGATGGACAGGTACCTGCCAGCATGGCTTGCACCTGCTCTGGGGTATAGCCTACTTTCTCGGCCAGGATCGAGTGCGCATAGATTCCATATGCAGCCTTGGTGACGGACAGAACACCGAGGACCGCAGCTTCGGACTCAAGTGGGGTTAGCAGGCCAGCAACGGCTAGTTGTAGCTTCACCCAAGGTTGTGCAACCGTGGGCGTGTAACTGGTCATCTCATCAATCGACGCCCCTCATTTCCATAATTTCAAGAAATAAATCTAAAACGGACCTTAAGGGTTTCTTAACGAGAAAAATACTTACAGCAAAACGTTAAAGGGGCCTTGGGCTGCGCCATCGGCATCTACAGTGACGATCTTATTGCCGTAGACTTTCTTCGTGACATCGACCAGGTATTCGTATTCAAGCGCCTGCGCTGCATCGAGACTACCATTTGCTGGCGTAAGAGGGGGGAATCGGGAGGCACCCGTGCACTTAGTCATTATGAAGGAGCAGCCACGGAGGAATCAGACTTTGAATGAGTATTAGAAATGCTGTAATCGACAACTTGCTGGGACGAGCATTGTTCTGGGAGTAGTGGTTTAATAGGGATCAAGAGAAGTACTAGCGGTGTTCAAAATTGGTCAGCTTACATGATAACGCCAATGCAATGCAGGAGTGTAAGTCCGCAAAGGGTTCGTCCAGGCAGCGAGAATTGGTTTGTTTTGATAAGGAACACAACATGCCATTCGCTACGTTGCACGAAGCTGACTGCTTTTGCCCCCTTTGGACACATATTTCTCCGCTCGCTGGAGAGAGGGTTGCCCATTGCGGGATAGTTGTCGCTCGAGCACGCGCTGTTCTGTAATATAGTCCGGCTCATTCGACTTCGGCATACTCGGTACTCGGTAGGGTAAATATGTTTTGGTTGCTTGCTGGTACCGCTGAGATAGACGAGTGCGCCATGGGATTCAGATCCCAGGAACGGCAACTGGGGAATAATGTCCCGGCAAAAAGAGCCCACATAAAGGAATTGATTTATGTGGAGTTAATCGTTTACTTCCTAGATATTTGACCTTCCTATCGTAACGTGATGTCCCCGAAGTCATTTAGGGCCGTTGTCTAGTCGCTAGAACTTATCCTCTAAAGCTGCCTTGGAAGACTTTTCTCTTTTATTAAATTCTGATCTCTTACCCCAGTACCATTACTTGACAATGTAAAGCCTTGTCTGCAACCGTGTACATCTGTACACTTCTCGGTGTGGTAAATTTCCTGCAAAATGCAATGAATAGTTTTTGTTGGGGATTCATATAAGGCATAAGATTTCAATATTCTTGGTGGGCGACTGTATTTGCCTGCGCTTTTCCAGTCAGGCCGCAAGGGTCCTTGATATCAAAAACGCCGGTAACAAGCTAAGAGCCAAAAGACACGATACCTACGCCGCCAGCAACTACATATAGGATCTCTGCCATATTGACGCTCATGACAAAAGTTGAAGTTGTATGAATTGCACCAATACACTGTTACCCCAACTCCGTCCACAAATGAATTACCATAGCGTGGCTTAGTGGCGATAAACCATCAAACTGATCACTCCGTTCTTCTCTCATAGTCGCTTCTCCTATCGACTGTCTAAGGGTTACCATGATAGCTAGCCTCAAACATCCAAGGAATACCTGGAAGATGACTAGAGTTGTGAATGAAAATGACGATCTCCGAGTCAAAATGACCAGGAACTTTATAAAATTGAAGGATACTAGAACGGCTGGGTACGATTTTGAGTGTATAACTAAACTGGGTCGAATATATGCTTGAGAAGACAAGATTAAACACTTTTTCCATCATCTGAGCTACCATTCAACTTATCTAGCCGACTTAACGGCTATTCTCACCCCACGGTGCTCCGGTGCAGTTGAATCCTCCTGGATTCACAACATTGCTGCAGAGGTAATTGGCAGGCGCCGTGTTGTTAGTCGTGTCAACAAGATTCATGCCTGTAATTTCAATCCCCGTACAAGGGCTAGCGGCACTGCATTGAATCTCAGCAATGACATCGCTAGTACAGGTGCCGGTCCAGTTCTCTAGCTTCATGTCACGAATATTGAACTCCGACGTGTCACAGTTTCCGCTTGCACTGTTGTAGCTGGTGCACTGCGTCAAGGCGAAAACACCCGAGGCATCGTAAAAGGTGAAGTTAGAGAAGGTCATGTTTGCCGCATAACCGAGTCCACCACCACCGCCATTAGGAGGGGATCCAGTAGAAACTCCAGTCCATGTTTTGACATAGGCACCGTATCGCATGTTATGAATGCCAATATTGCGTGCTGTCAGGTTCTCAACAATCTCGTATACATCGTCGTATTGGCCTATGCTGCCGATAGCAACACCAAGACCGGTGTAGAATTCACAGTCTTCGATGAGAATGTTGGTCGAGTTGGCCTTCAGCGAAATGGAATCATCTCCGTTGTCGACAGTCCAACCACGGAAAGTTATGTTGTTCACGTAGATGGTATCACAACCGTCCGTCTGTAGACGACGTTTAATAATCTATTTTCGGAAAATTCTGGATGTGGAGAAAACTTACGTTCAGGGACGAGAACCCGAAGCCCACGGCATGTTCTGTATCGGTACTGTTTACATAAATATCCTCGAGTAGAATGTTCTCTGAATGGATGATGGTCATTGTCCTGATTCTTCTTAGCATTAATTCGTCGTCGGAGAGCCAAGGTCAACCAAGACGCATACATACCACATCTGGCTCTGAACAAATCGGATACCCTCGAAAATACTATCTGTAGTTCCATGGATAGTGATTTGGTGTGGACGACGAGGATAGTTGTTTGTTCCATTAACATAGTCGTACCACACCTGGCCATTGCCACTGCAGCAGTATAAATTAGCTATGTCTGCTCTCAGCCGTTTCAGCGTGAGGAGTTGAGGTTTATGCCCAAAACTTACTCAAGGGTGCCGTATCCATGACCCTTCCAATGAATACTCTCTCCCCCGAAAATCCAAGCCGAGGATTGGTTCTGATAGCCAACGGCGAGGGAATTGTTCAGCCAATATGGGATGTTCTTGTCCCAGAGAAGTGTCCCTTGCAAATCAATATCGACATTGCGAAGCCCGGTAGTGTTCATAACACTCTTGACATGGTAAGTTTCGTTCCTGAACATAATAAGACCCCGATCGGACCCATTGTTATAGCCACAACGGTTGAAAGCATCAATGATAGCAGGTGCAGAGTCGGTGCCGTTGGCCTGTGGCTCGACAATGCAGATCGCGCCGTTAGTTGATTGTGCTGGCGCGTAGGTGGGAGAAGCTACTACCACCGGCAGGAGGAGTAGGGATGCAAGTCCGGTAAGCATTATGCGAGGATTTAGACTTGAAAAGCTACAACGGCGGTGATGATTTCCAAGTCATTAACACAGGTAGTCTCTGTGGTATATATACATCCTGGAGCGAAATCGGCTCAGATTTCGGAGGGGTAGCATATACCCCACGTGGAGCCAGAAACGTAATAGCCAAGAGAGCGGTTTTGTTGAAGTTATTCGGTATTGGCGGCGGCAGAGCAGTTTACCGGGACAAAATGACTCGTTCATGCATATTAGCTTGAAGATCTACAAAGGGAATCACATCCTGGAGTCTGCGCTGCGACTACGCTCAGTGACCTATGAATCCTATAAACTCCTACACCGCAGAAATAGGACCATGGCAACGAGCCCGCAACCAAAAGGAGTAATGAGATTACGGTTTCTTTGAAGAAAATGTCTAATTGGTAGATTATGATGTCATGTTAACATAGGTCTATCCTTCGGACGACGCCACTCTTGATTTACGTTTTAGCTTTCGGCAATACAGTTATATAGTGCTAGTTCGGGGTTGTACTATCCTAACCCACAGTTATGAATATCCCCCACTGTTGGGTTTTCGTACGGGGTACGGAGTATGTAATAATCAAGAATCAACGCGTAGTATAAAATAAACTTTAGCACAACCGAAGTACGAACTAGTTCACGGCAGTATTTCGGTAAATGCAGTGGACACTTCGGGTTGAGAACAGGAGTTGGCCTACAGCCCATGTCAGTATGGCCCATGTCAAATGCAAGGTTTTATTGATATATGCACGAGTGACTTTGCAGCGCTCAAGTACCCTGGGAGGTCTTGGACGTCTTTGAGATTCAAATTTCCAATTTGTATTTCTAACTTTCCATACTCCACAACTTACAAGAAACGATAAGTGGGGGCTAGTATAGGTTTTTATTGGCTATGTAGAATGGAGAAGTGGAGGCTGCCTGGAAGGCCCACTTACATATGATATACCTATCACCTAGTCACGGGATACCTTTCTCTTAATATAACTTTCAGAAAATATAGGTCACTTTAATTCAACCATGTGTAGTTAATTGTTCGCTAATTCCCTCTGTGCAGAATACTAAGTCAAATTGTAAAAAATAGTACCATATAAGGTAGCTTTGTATGTGGTTTACTTGGGTAGTAGATGGATCAAAGAATTTAGAGGAAGAAAGCAGTCAGAATGATAATAGCAGGGCCTACATAAATTAGCACATTCTCATTTGAGAGGGAGGAAGTGAATGAATTCTCATTCGCAATTCCTGTGGATATATCCTATTCCGGAGCAGGAAAAGAGGTAGACCGTGTGGGACAAAATGTTTCGGGGTCTACAGGGTGGTAGATACAGGGGCATGACATCCACGTGGATTCATGAGGAAACAGCAATGTTATGGAAAGCCAAAAGAGATATCTCCGCTGGCGAAGCATGTTGAATCGGGGATGACGTAGTCGAGTGGAGAAGGGGACCGTCTCCAGGAGCAAGTCCCAAGACTTTAACGAGCTATACCTTGTTAGAATTTAGTAATACCGTACAACGGGGTCTTGCACCGGGCAACCTCAACTACTACTGAGCATATGTTTACCTTCCACCGTAGATTTGCGTTAACGACAACACGTGGAATGATGAATGTGATTCGGAGTCGGCCTCTAAAATGAAGCCTCATAAGTTTTAATGCTGGTCGCACCTCCTATTGTCTTTCTTCCTAGTTGTCCCAAACTTCGAAGTCATCTCGCAATTCAAATTACTACAATGCTCGCAGCAACCTTGTTAGCTTTTGTCGGTGGCGTAGCCGCTACAAACATTTTTGTAACGTCGTATGCCGGAAATATCACTACGCTGTCATTGACCGAGAAAAACGGCACGTACGATCTGACGCCTGTCTATACCACTGATAAGTGTTCGCCCAATCCAGCGTGGTTGACGCTTGATACAGCCCATGGTATTCTATACTGCCTAGGCGAGGGAGTCAATCTACCTAACGGCACTCTGAACTCCTTCCTGGCATATGACAACGGCACCCTTACCCATGTTGAGCAACAGGAGATTCCTACAGGAGGCGTAGCCAGTACTATCTACGGTAATGCCGCCACGGGTAAAAGGGGTCTTGTGACAGCTCATTAGTAGGTTCAAATCATTGATCGCGTCTGTAGATTGAATACTCACGCGGTATGTATGGCAGTAACGGCAGCGCTATGACGAACTGGGCTCTTGATGCTCAAAATCCGGGTAGCTTCAGCAACATCCAAAACGAGTTTTTCTATATGAATCACAGCGGCCCGAATGCAGCACGTCAAGCTTCTCCTCATGAACACGATGCAGTTCTAGACCCAACTGGCAGCTTCATCGTTATGCCAGATCTAGGAGCTGACCTTGTCCGTGTCTTCTCCATCAACCCTAACACGTTGGAACTCACAGCGGAAAGCCCTTTAGAGGTGGTTCCTGGGAGTGGGCCTCGCCATGCGGTGTTTTATCAGCCGTATGGCGCACAATGCAAAGGCTGCACTAGCTTTATGTTCGTCGTGACTGAGCTCACAAGCACCGTCACCAGCTATGCAGTGTCTTATCCTGCAGGTGGCGCCGGTATGTCATTTGAGAAGATCTACGAGACGACTGCATACGGTAACATGACCCTCCCCTCTGGTAATGCAGCGGCAGAAATCTCTATCTCGGTGAGTGGTATCTTCTGGGTTCTGAACATGAAAAGTCAGCTTACCAAGGCTCGCAGCCTGACAACCGCTTCCTGGTCGTCTCCAACCGCAACAACACATCCTTTGAGATCCCAAACCCGAATCCAGCCAATACAACCAAGATCGCCTCTGATTCTCTATCTACGTTCAAACTAAATCTGGACGGAACGTTAGACTTTGTCCAGCTTGCACCATGTGGTGGCAGCTACCCTCGTCAGTACTCCATGAATAAGTATGGTGACTTGGTTGCTGTGGGCCTCCAGTACGGTAACGCTGTTGTGATCTTGCAACGAGATGCAGCAACGGGTTTGATAGGTTCCGAGGTTGCTCGACACTACGTTGAGGGTCAAGTCAACAGCGCGTGGTGGCAGGAGTGAGGTGGTAATACATGAAAATGCACAGTAATTAGAACGACATGGAAAGCTAGTTCGGGTTGAAAAACTGGTGTAATTGCTAGAATTAATTACAAACATTGCATCCTCATTCCAGATCAGATGTGCGATATCTCTTCCGAGTTTTTCGATAAATCCTTTCGTCATTTGCCAGAATAGTGCTGTGCTCTGACTTCCCTTTTCAACCAACTATTACCCTCACAGACTCCATAATTATAAACCATCGGTAATTAATCCATGCTCCATCGCTTGCATACTTGGTATTTCTCAAGCAGGGCTCTCGGTACTTGGCACCCCACTGACAAGATTGGCCGAAGGACCGATTCAAGTCCCATCGTCCCCATCCGCGTCACTTACATGGCTATGAGAGTGATGACCAACAAAGAGAAGCCCAGACCTTTGGGACTTGGCCACCCCTTGGCAAGATTCGGACCAGGGACCCAACCTTCCAAGAGAAATACTTCCGGGCGATCACTGTCATCGGCACAATTCTATATGTCAGTATGTTGCTTGTTACTATATACTTTGCTCAAGTCTTCTTACGCTTTGAATCGCCGGTGCAGTCTTGGGCTTGGCTCTGCTCTTTCATGCCATATATATGTACAACGTGAGTACCTAGTATACTTTCATTGGTCCTAATGTTGCGGAGCCGTTGTTGTTTGCCAGATTGAATTTCACCGATGTTAGACCATCTTATAGTTGGGGGCTGGATGACAATGCGCTGGCAACGTGATAGACAATGAGGTATTCAGAGGAAGGCGGTAAGGTCGGCATATTGTAATGTAATGTTTGGCGGGTGTATAGCTGCAGGAAGGTTTCTGCAGCTTCGTTGCATAGAATATAAATAAGGGATATCGAAGCGCCTTTCTAGGTATCAATCAGCCTTCAGAAGCCAGGTCGATTCTTCAAGCCACTCCAGTCACTTCTTGTGCAACATGTTGCCCTCGTTCACTATTGCAGCCGTGGCGCTACCCGCTATTGTCTTTGCCTTTCCCGCTGCGAATATCGCGCGTCGAGCTGCTACCAATGATGCTACGTTGGTAGCTGACCAGACCTTCGACTATGTCATTGCTGGTGGTGGCTTGTCTGGCCTCACGGTTGCTAGTCGCTTGAGCGAAGACCCCAACATCAAGGTCTTGGTCATTGAGGGTGGCCAGAATGACTCGGACAACCCCATGGTGTATGATGTGCGCAACTACGGCCAGGCCTTGAATACCTCACTCGAGTACAACCTGACCACCTCGCCCATATCTTGGAGAAACAATGAATCACTGGCCATGGTTGCCGCCCGCACCCTTGGTGGTTCCACGTCCATCAATGGTGCCACCTGGACCAAGGGTGAAAAGGGGCAGTACGACCTTCTTGCTTCCCTGACTGGTGATGACAGCTGGGGGTGGGACAGCTTGTCACAAGAAATGCTTCTTGCAGAGCATTTCTATCCTCCCCTCGACAATCTCTCCGACAGCGGGGCTCAATATATCGCCAGCGCCCACGGCTTCAATGGAAGCGTTCAAGTCGCGTTTCCCAATGGCATGTACGAGAACTTCGGACCGCTGACACTCAATTCTTCGCAGCAGGTCTGGTCGGGCCTTGTCATCAATGCCGATGTCTCCTCGGGAAATGTCAATGGTGCCACCACTGTTCCCTTCGCTCTCCAACCTGATGTGAGCCAGAATCGCTCGTCGTCTTACACAGCCTGGATCCGTGGTGAGCCCGAGACTCGATCCAATCTTGTTATCCTACTCGGACATCGTGTCGTTAAGATCAACTGGGCCGCCAGCAACCCCACCAGTGGAAACCTCGTTGCCTCCGGTGTTCAGTTCCAGGCTTCTCGTGATGCCCCTGTGATGACAGTTCAGGCCAGCCGAGAGGTTCTTCTTGCCGCTGGTTCCCTGCAAAGCCCCCAGCTTCTCGAGCTATCGGGTGTTGGTAAGGCCGATGTTCTTGCGGCTGCTGGTATTCCCCTGGTCAAGTCTGCCCCAAGCGTCGGTAAAAACCTTCAAGAACAAACCAAGACTCAGTTTTACTTCACACCCAAGTCGCTCAACTTCGGTGGCACGGGTCCTTCGGGCACGATTGCTTACCCCAACGTCTGGCAGGTGCTGGGCGAAAATGCGTCCGCCATCTACGAAGAGACCGTCGCCGGCCTCCCAGCCTACGCTGCTGGGCTTGAAAAGGCTGGTTACATTGTCAACGCCACCGCCGCCGCCGAAATCATGACTCAACAGGTCAATGGCCTCTGGAATAGCTCTCAAGCCGCGACCGAGATCCATTTCAGTGTATCCATCGCCAACCAGAACGTTGGCGGCCAGATCTGGGACTTGATCGTCCTGTCTCGTGGCAGCGTCCATGTCCAGACCAACAACTCTTGGGACCATCCTTCTATCACGCCTAACTACTTTGCCCATCCTCTAGACAAGAAGTTGCAGGTCATGACTACTCGCCAAGTTCGTGATGTCTACAACACGGAGCCTTTGGCCTCTTTTATCACTGCGGAGACCACGCCTGGCTTCAGCGTGGTGCATAAGAACGCAACATATCAAGAGTGGGAGCAGTGGGTTGAGGACAATTTCACCAGTGTCTGGCACAATATCGCAACCCTCAGTTGCATGAAAGAAGAGCTTGGAGGTGCCGTTGATAACCATCTCAAGGTCTATGGTATTGACAACGTTCGTGCCATTGATGCTAGCGTTTTGCCCGTGCAGCTGTCTGCCCATCTAAGCTCCAGTCTTTATGGTATTGCTCTTAAAGCTGCCAACATGATTAAGCAGGATCAGCAGTAGAGAGTGATGGTTTAGTATCGCCGAAAGAGTCAGAGACAGAAGATTTCTGAGAATGAGTCGATGATAATGGATTTGGGAATGGGTGTTTATGAATTTCAGTATTTTAACTTTCAGCCTCTTCCTGCAAGTTCAGATTTGAATGTTAGTGGCAAGACGAGGAACGATATTTCTGTACATTGGGAACAGCATGATGAATCAAATGGTTAAGTTCATTTGATCTTCTCTCCAAAAATCATATCTACCTCAATATTTGATTTTCACTGAATTCAGATCTTCAAATCGTTGAAGTTTATCCCTCAATAAGATCCAACCATATCAGCTGAAACCCCTTCCTTTTTTATTACTTAGTATTTATTATACTGAGCTATCCTATATTCTTTATTTCTTTTTCCCTATCCATCAAGAGTAAAGCTTAGATATGGGCGTTTGCTGATAGGGATATCCTGGTAAGGATAGCCGGTCGAGGATCTCAGCGACCCGCGACTGACTATCGGCAATGCGATCCACGGCGGGCACTAGGTAAACCACCCACATAAGATTGTTGTTCTCCATTTATGTAATCACTCGTATGAGTTCGTTGATCCGGAATCTCTAACGGTGTCCAAATTAGCGATTGGGAGGCATGGCATCGCTTTCGATACTCAAAGAGGTTATACGTTCTTGGGAATCCTCGGACGTAGCGCTTGCACAAGGTAAAAGCGCAGCAATTGTTCTGTGAACCAGGAATTTCACGGTTGTGTCGATCCAGGCCGCGTTTATCGCCAAAGCAGGTGTGTTGACAATTTGAGACTTAGCAGATATAAGGCTTACGATGTTGACTGTTGGAAGATATAAGGCTTCAGGTCACATGACTTGCGCACAGACTAATTTGGTCAACCTTCAACCGTCGTTCGAATTATGTAGATACTTCATCAATCAACAACATCATCATCGAACAGAACCTCATTACATGATCAAAAGCTTCACTTGCATCGCTGCACAGTGCATTTTATGATAACCTCTGTTATGTAGATAACCTGGTAATCCGACATTTACCTTCGTACTTTCTCAAATCGGTTTAGTCAGAGCGGGTACGGACCGCAAAGCAGATAGAACAAATACTTGCTTTTATTAACTCTCAAAATTCTGGTTGTTGCAACAAGTTCTATATGAAGTCTTTTTAAGCTTCAAAGGTGGTTCAGATATAACAAATTCAGTGTCACGAGTTTCAGTGCATTTTGAAGCATCTTTTTCGCTCATCAAGTATATTCGCTATTGGTATTCCTATCTGTTGGTTGACTTTATTTACATCGCTCCCACTTGGTCAAAGACCGACCCTGCTCCCATGGTCCTAGTTTGTTTATGCCTTGAAAGACTCCTCGCGCTTGGCAGTAGTGTTGGAGGTGCTGGCACCGGCAATCTGGAAGGCAATGTTGCCACCGAAAGGACCGTTGTTGTTGTTGTTGACAACCTTCAAGAGGCAGAAGTTGGATGCTCCGCTGGTGGAGTCCGATCCGGTACAGGTGGTACCGGCGGGGATCTTGACAGAGAAGCTCTAAAAATCTGGTTAGCTGTCTGCTCAACCCTGCTCGGGGAAGGGTGTACTCACGGTGTCAGCACCAACGTTGGTAGCACGTCTCTGGATTCCAATGGCTCGGAGGGAGCGAGTGATTGCGCGCTGGACAACGTTGCCATTGTTGCCGACCATGGAGGTGGTAGCAGTGAGTTGGGTGCCCTTGGAGTAGGCGCCGGTGCCGGTGGAGTCAACGACAGCGAAAAGAGTTCCGCTCTTATCGTTGGCAGTACCGTCACTGGTGACAATTCTCCAGGTACCGTTGATGGAGCCGCCGCTGGCGGACACTTGAGGCAGGGTGCTACCGGAGGCAGTCATAGCAGCTGCCAGGTCAGAGACGGTAATCTTGCCGTTGGCAGCAGTCTTGCCAAGACCATCAGTCAAGGGCTTGCTGGCGCTGCCGCTGAAGACGGTGGTATCCTTCTCGGTGGCACTGTTGGTGCCGAAGGTGGCGACAGAGGCACCTTTGATGCCGAGGGCGGTTCCGTTTCCACCGGCGTCACCACTAAAACACACCCGATGTTAGTGGCGTAGTAAGAAGAAGGTCGCAGTACTTACGTGACGACGGTGACCTTTCCGTGGGCGCTAACCATGCTGGCAGCGGAAAGGGCGAGAACGATGAGAGATCCGGTATACATCTTGAATATAGGTTTTTTTGGGGTCTCAAAAGAGAAAGTGTAGAGTAAGAGTCTTGAAGAAGAGGTCGTAAAAATGACTGTTGAGAATGTAACTAGGCAGATCGAATCAATCGACTGTAGATTAGTGTTAAGAAGAAGAGGCGGAAGAAAGAAGGTTGATGAAGCTGATGAGAAAAGAATATGATCTCGACGGCGAGGAGCAGAGATTATATACTTGTTGGACCACCACTGTTCACGAGAATTAGGGTCGGGATATGCTTCTTCTGGCCTACCTAGCCGCCTTCCTGAGCCCCAGCCATCGGAATGTAACAGGACCCACCCCTGCGCCATGCTGTGCTTGGTAGGCAGATCGGGACCGATTGGTCGAAGCAGCATTTCTGCCGCAGAATTACTAGGGTACTCTACCTCTTCGTGCTCTTTGAAGACAGTCAATACAGCATCAGGGAACAAGAAGGTGGACACGATCGCCAAACAGGCAAGTAGGTGGAGCGAAAAGGGTCAAACAGCCCCACAAGCCCCCGAGGTCATGGTGGGTCGGTTCGTCTGCTGTTCTCCTCATGCAAGAGAACAGTCTGAGAGGACGTCCAAAACCACCGGTAGGACACGGGGGTAAACCATACAACGGCAAATTAGATGGAACGCACTGGAGAAAAGGCCGGATGGGATATACCTAGGATTTCTACAGTCAAGCCTCTCGATTGGAGCAGACACGGATGGGCAAGATAAACCAGAGCAGTTGTTAGGAAAGCTGAAAGTAATTCATGATATTTTTTGCAGATACAGAGAAATCTACAAGCCAGTAGTACGTATCCTTAGCAAGTACATAAGATGACCGCCTTGCAAGGAAGAATTACCAATGAGGAGTAGCGGTCGACAAGAAATATACGCTCAAGCCTACATTTAAGCGAACCCTCGAGCTCTCGTTCATTGTACCTCACAACCAGCCTATTATGAGTCCGTTATAATAGCAGTTGAGTATTCAATCCTTGAGTACTTGATCCTAGAGGATTTTTGATCACTAGGCCCGTAGGGTACCCATTTTCCTCGGGGTTGAAGTCTCACTCCATTGTACATTGGACTTTGCTTTCTCGATAATACCTCAACCCCCTGCTGAGATCTCCATTTACTGTAGCCCTGACCGCAGTCAGCAGAGAATAGCCCCCAAAGGGTCGAGGAAGAAAACGCCAAAGAAACGCCGTGCTGGGCCATCAATTTACCGTGCCATCCGAAGACGCTCTCTGCCGTCTCATCTTGCCGAGCGCGGTCCACTTCGCAGTTTCAACGCGCGAGGCGCAATGGATCGCTGAAACCGTCTGAAGATCCGGACATGCCCCTTTCAACGTCAAATGCGTCTTGGAGATCCTTTTCTGCGGAAATATTACGAAGGAAACGCGCGTAACGTAGGGCTGGACGATTCAGCTTGCAGCGAGGATTGGGTACAAAGTCTCTGGCGTTTTAGACTTTAAGAGTCGCGCCGGGGGGACGCCTCAAGCCAATCACAGCACTGTGGGGGTGGGATCTTGATCGCATCAAGCTTCGGAACTTGGGGTAGTGGCGTATGGTTCCTGCCGAAATATATTAATTAATTGGTGCTTGTTGTGTGCATGTGGAACCGGTGCTTGACGACACGGGCGACGTTCGTGACTGGTGTGAATGCTCACGATACACAGGAACTGATACATACTTCTTACAGACGAGCACTGGCTGGCAATCTACTTGAAAGATCGGTTCTCGGGTAGCATTCACATCTGGTGAATCTCGCACCAAGATGGATGTCGTATCCTAGATGTCATACCCTAGATCAGAATAAGTCTGTCTGACGGTGGGCATCTTTCGAAACTACGTTAGGGTTCTAACTATGCTTGAAGGAAATAACGTATCCCTCGAGCACATTGCCCCATGAGGACCGGCCGAGATCCGACGGGTATCCTGTGATTCGTAGTGTTCGGTATGGGATCTGAAGCTCTCCTTTCTTACGTACCACCGCTCATTGCCACCGAGCATATGCCTTGGCGGCGCCGGTGCTCGTCTGATATCCGACGATGACCGCCGACGTAGAGCCCCACGGTGCCGTCCGGTGTATTGGAGCGTTGGTGTTTCCTCTCGTCCAGCATTGCACGGGCCATTGAGATCTGACGGATGGTCGTGACACGTTTCAGGCAGGGGGCGACAGCTGTACGAGGGCGAGGTCAACTCTACGCGAGCCGTCGTCTCTTCGGGCTGTCGCACAATCCAATGCCTCGTCATAGAGATCGACAACTCCAGACGCATGATTCTACGCGGCAGATCTGATGTGTAGCGAGCTGGCCATCGTCGCCGTCGTGTAGGACATGTGACATCTGCCGTGCGCGTAATGCCCCGGCGCGCAGAAAATGCCGAATCCCCAAGGGTCAGCGGCTGTCACGGGCGCTGAGCCATGGGTTTGGCCGCATTGAGAGACCCGCCAATGACGGCGGGCAGAGTTGAAGAGGCAACCCGAGCTGCTTCACGAAGGGGTCACTTGAGGGGGAGAGGCTGGGCGCAGTGCGCGAGATAAAGTACAGACGACCCGTAGGAGTTTCCATCTCAACCCGTTGGAGCCCGCGGGAGCCAGTGCACACGCTCCACCGCGCCTGAAGCAGAACGTCGCGAAACCCAACGCCGTCGTGAAAGGGTCAAAGGCCCGTCGGCGTGGAGGCGCCAACCGAAGCGCTGATACACCCCCTCGTCGCGCCCCGCTGCCGCCGTGGGTAAGCTGACCGGCGCCGTTGTTTCCCTCCTGAACGACGATGCTGAATGGGGATGAGCCATATCAAGTCGCAAAAAAAAAGGAATGTTCTTCAACGACAATGGTGATTGTGCCACCCGATCTTGTCGAGGTCTCACTTCACTTTGCAACAGTCTGACAGACCGACTCTAGATACTGGACGAGACATACTGCTGCCTCGTATGCTCCCTCCTAAGTCCTCCATTGACGTGTATAGGGAAACACAATCACGGCCCCCAACTGGGAATGTCATCGAGTCCACAGCAATTTCAACCACATCTCGGATTGCAAGGTCTCCTCCTGCCTCCTGCCATCGAACCTATGAGTTGGAAATATGGCGCCGCGAAGGTAGGTGAATTGAATAGCAACGAGGAGAGAACAAAAGATCCTCTATCAAAACAAGGTCACTCTGGAATATTCCATACGTCTCCAAAGCATCTGATACTCCCAACCTAGGAAGCAATTCGTAGCTGACCGAGACCTCAGTTAGATCGAGGTTCACATTCCGCTTCCCGTTCTCATGTGGTAACTCGTCCACGCTTGAACGTCCTTAGTACCCTCAAACCAACGATATGCGCGATTTCTACGTTACAGCCTCCAAGAAACAAAAAATGGCATCGTCGTTGTTGATGAATTTTGCCTCCTGGCCAGTAAGATTCGCTCGTTTTCTACGATACTACCCACAGCACATCACCAGCGTCAAGACCTGTCAATTTGGTTACGTTCTCCGTCTTACTTTGGTCTGCAGAGCATCCAGTGCCATGCAGTAAGTAGTTTCTTCGATTCTGACTTCAGTGCGAGGATACAGGTTTCGCAATATGGAGATTCCGTGCCCAGGTGGTGTTCCCTAAGGACGGTCAGGAGTGTTTGCGCAGGAGACATCCTGTTTCCCAGATGGGCGACGCACAAGTTCACGACGCTGCTAATCCCAGCGCGAATCTTTCCTTTCTCGATCTTTGAACCGTTTGCGCTTCGGCAAAAAAACCCTCGTTCAACCGGATCCGAAGATGGGGGGGGTTTGTACCTTGTGCTACAGGGGGCAATGAAGGTGGCCGAGCGTCTTTGCTACCGCATATGTGCACCCGCCTTACCGACTTGACATCCTTTCCACGGTTCGGAAGTCCCAGCTATCCGACAAACCGACGTGTGTATTGATTATCCTCCCTAATTTGCAATGACCAAGTCATCCGAACTGTGGAGTATAACCCAGTAGCACCATTAATCTCCCGCCCCCTCCCCCTCTGCTGTCCTCTTCCGTCGTTACACCACCTCGGGATAACCCAATTCACCACGCACTAAAAGCGTAACATCTCGAAGTAAATAAAATCTCGATTTAGAACAATGTGAATGAGATTCGGTGAGTCTGCGCGCCTACTCTACCTGGACGGATCGTTGCCAGGCTATTCCTACGCGACAAAAGTCTTAGTGTTTCCATTCAAGAGCGCAGAAACCTAGAGAAGGGTGTTGACGATATTTATTATTCTATTTATCGTTGTAGGCGTGCAAATCGCCCGTTTAACCGGGTCAAAATGGTCGTAGAAATAATATGGGCGAACTTAATCGAAGTTGATTTGACGACTTTTGCTGCATTTTCAAGTGACAGACTCATGTACGAGTTACATTCTTCTTCTTCTGGGCATAAACCAAGTAAATCACAATGATGTATCTTGATATCTTTGCTGAGACCTAGCTATTGGTTTTTGGTGTCGTGGAGTGGTAAAGATCTCTTTGTAGGAGTAGCAAAGGGGGGGGGGGGGGTCATGCTATTTTGTATATTATCATAAAAAATAAAAATAAAATAGAAAGATGAAGAACGGAACGAAAAATGGTAGACTACATCATGAGAAGTATGTGAAAATAAGATTTATTCATGTGAAGACTTCACAACATTCGTACAGGGCAAAGCATTTACTTCATTGTCTTTTCTGAAGTGGAAACATGATTTTAACTTAGAGTTTAACTACGCGCTACTTATATTGGATGATTCTTCAGCACAACCCTCAACAGGTAACTCGGCGTGCAGCTCCAGGCATGACAGTAGCTATTATTATGACAATCTCCATACGGGCTTTTTCGAGAGTCGTTCTTGTCAAAGCACTCCCAAAAGGTATCCGCCCCGGCGTTGGCCATACCCCCCCAATACTCCAGCACCAACTTCAAGCATTCGTCTTCGCCCCCACAACGCGCCAGGCTCTCGGCCACGTGATGGTACGCGTAGGGCGTGAGGGGCTTGACAGCTTGCGGGTTCGCCATCGCAATCTGGATGGCAGCGAGACAAGTCGCGGGATCCATGGCGCCCGCGAGAGCCAGCCATGCTTGGCTCGACCAGGAGATCTGGCGATCGGGACCGCTGGTGAAGACGCGCAGGGCCGGGTCATAGAACGACGCCGCGGCCGCCGTCATTCTCTTGACAATCGACGTGAACGGCGCCGGCTTCGCGATCAGGAGGGCCAGCTTGTCGATTTCTCTG
Organism: Coleophoma cylindrospora; assembly: GCA_003369665.1. NCBI lineage: Eukaryota > Fungi > Ascomycota > Leotiomycetes > Helotiales > Dermateaceae > Coleophoma > Coleophoma cylindrospora. The sequence goes on from PDLM01000016.1 coordinate 58,409, forward strand.
CAGCAGAAAAGAATCAGCCCGTGCATGCCCGCGTTGGTATCGAGCCCCTCCGACCAGTCGAGGAATTTCCACGACTTGGTCGCGTCCGAACAAAACTTCCCGTCCAAGTCCAGATGGGACAGCGCTTTCTGCATGCTGCCAATGATGGTCGGCCACAACTCCATCGCCGTTTCAACATCCCCGGATGCCACGGTGTAGTCATACACCGTTGGCCCAAACAGGGCGTCATAGTCCACGATGTAGTCTGAGGCAGCGGAAAGTTTCGGCTTCTCGAAAATACACGCGGGCAGACTGCCATCGTCGCGCGGGAGCGCTGCGAACATGTAGAGACACCGCTTGACGAGACGGTAGTCTTGGAAGGTGCAGTAGTTGGTCAACGCCTGCAGTCTCAGATCACCTAGCCACAGTCTGCGATCACGTCGAGGCCCATCTTCAAAGACGGTCTGCATGCAGTTTCGAAGCGTGAGCTGGCTGATGCGATCAATGGCTGTGAGATCCGCGTTGTCGGTGGGCAGTGGTGCGACGCAGCGCACCGCGGCCGGCGACACGGCGCTTACGGCCCGGACGTGGATATCAGCGAAGCGGACCTTGTACTTCGCCGACGTGTCGATGACCTCGAACTTGACATAGCGGAAGGCGTATCGGCGCGGCATGGCGATGTCGGCGGGCAGCCAGTCCACGTTGATGACTTCATCCGGCAGCCAGCTCGTGCTGATCCAGGTGTAGCACGGGTGCAGGCTCTCCGTCACATCGTACGGCACTTCGCCAAACGTGATGCGCAGGCGCGCCGGTGCATCGATGTTGACGCCCTCGACGCCCAGGTGGAAGGAGAGGTAGCCGACGCGGTGCGAGCCAAAGTCGACAATCAGTTGCTCGCCGCGTCCATACAGCTTGGAGGAGATCTCATCGGCCGTACCCGTTGAGACGGCTTTGCACCCAAAGAACGCATCGGCATCCGGCCCGAACTCAACCACAGAGAGCGGGCGATCGATCCACTCATGGAGGATGGGCTTCAAGTCTTCGGCCGTCTGTGCAAAGGCATGGTTGACGATAGTCGCAGGCACGACCTCCACCTTCTGGTTATCCGGAACCTCCAGCGGTTCTCCCAGCGACCCCATTAAGTTGCACAACAGGATATGACGGAGACGGTAGAGAGGATATAACTTGATGGAAGTGAGGTTCACGGAGGGCAGGAGGATTTCCCCCGCAGGACATAGCACGACCTAGCTGGCCTACGCTTGAGGAGGAGGGCAGGGTTGGATAGCACCGGCTTTCGTCGCCGCTCATTGGCTCACGGCCTCCACTGCCCGGGTTTCGCTTGATTTAGTCGGATGGAGATGTGGGCAAGGCCGGTCGACCCCAGGATTTGACTATATACTATTTCCCCACTCACCAAGAAGATTGGGTTATCGGGAGAGAAAGATTCTTAGCTGCGTGACCTCTTTCTTTGCTGTGGTCGTCTGGCTCATTTGCTGGAGGTTGGCGGGGGTAGCAGCGATATTGAGGATTCGACAGCCTTCTCGGCTTTGGTCTGCACTAGTTGACCTCAATCTTAGTCGGCACTTGCTCCTCCTGCACTAATGTCTTTTGCTAGCTTTGCAGCTACTCCCTCACCATCCGGGTGGTCACATTCGTATTGAGATACCGGATATCACGTGAACGTGACGCCTGGAAACATCAACCATGATGAGGATTCTCTCGGCCTCTCAGTCACTATCAAATGCTTGAAGTTTGGCTACAGGGAGCTGAGGAGAGTCACAATTTATGGCCTGGAAACGTCACAGTTCGTTGCAGATGCCCCATAAAATCAGGTCTTGAAGATCATTCGAATTCAATTAAGTCTTATCGTATATTTAACTTCCCTCTCAGACACGGTTCCATTTCACATTGATTTGCGACCCCTTCAAGAGATACCCTGGCAAGCACTGCATAGACAATAGCTACATGAACTCATACCGCTTAACCTCGGGATTTCAGAGGTGCTCTTCATGCGAGATGGCTTCATGTTTCTCCGTGGAGCTCATCATAGCAGCGGCTGCAGCAGCGGGGTCTTCCAGCGCGTGGGGAACAATTTGATCGCCAAAAAGTGTGTCCATCTGCTCCAGCGTTTTGCCTTTCGTCCTGTTGGGGAGCGTTGTTAGTAAAATGTCTTTGGTGCGGATAGAAATCAAAGGAACTATGAAGGCTTACTCAGGGAAGAAAAGAAAATAGGAAATAGCAGCGCAGAGGTTGAAGACGAAGAAGGCGTAGAAGTAACGGAAGCCAACTGCACCGAGGGCCAGAGGCGAGATTTGCCCAATCACCAGCCCGAGGCACCAGTTCATGAGGGTGGAAAGCGAGTTGCCCCGGGCGCGGATCTCCACGGGGAAGATCTCGGCCGGGTACACCCAGGTGATAATGCCCGTGAAGGTGAAGAAGAAGGAGAAGACCAGGTTCATGGCCACCATGGCGCGCAGGGCGTTGGGGTTCGAGTTGGCCGCGACGGAGCCCGTGACGTAGTATTGACTGAGCACAGCGTTGACCAGAAGTGTCAGGGCACAGCCGACCGACGAGAAGATCATGGGCTTGATGCGGCCCACGCGCTCTAGGAAATAGAGGCCGAGCGCGCAGTATACGATCGAGAGCGACCCTGAGATACCGATGATCATCAGCCCGGTACGGGTGTCGATGCCGAGGAGATCATAAATCTTGAGACCATAATAGTTGACGACATTGATACCCGACAGCTGTCCAAAGGCTTGGATGCCCATTCCCAACGCAAGACGGCGTCTCCATGCCGGCTTTGCAACCATGCCTTTCCACGACCGCACTGCCACTTGCTTCTCCGCTACGATGGTGTCGTGAATCTCGCGATATTCAAGCTCCAGATATTCGTCGTTGTGGCCATTGCCGTGCAGGCGGCGCAGTGACTCGCGAGCCTCATCGTGTCGGTCTTTCTCCATGAGCCACCGCGGGCTTTCCTGAAGGAACCATATGCCGATGGCGAGAGAAATACCCGGAACAACTTGGAAGGCCAGAGGGAAGCGCCCTGCTTTGAGGTTACACACTGATCTCACCGGGTGAAAGGTGAGGTGGACTTACATTGGAAGGAGCTTTTGCTGTAATTGCAACCATAGCCAATCCACTGAGCGGCGAAATAACCCCACGACAACATGAACTGCAGCAGACCACTCAGGGCTCCGCGATAGGATGATTCGGCAATTTCCGACTATCGATTGTTAGTTAGCTTCACCGGCATGATGCTGCCCGGCGAACAACTTACGCAGTACATGGGCACAATCGCCGAGAGCAGACCAACCGCGATTCCGGCAATGAGACGTCCCGCAATCAGCATCCCGATGGTGGCGGCTCCGGCCTGCAGTGCACAGCCAAAGGCCGAGATGCACCCGCCGACAAAGACCGTCTTCTTCCGTCCCAGCATGTCCGCCGACCATGACACGGCCAATGCACCGAGGATGGCGCCGCCGGTGAACGATGAGACAATGCCCCCCGTCTCCGAGTTACTGGGGTTGCCGAAGTAGTCGACAAATGTGGGCTGGCCGATGGTCGAGGTGATGACACCACTGTCGTAGCCAAACAGGAAACCTTGGTTCGATCAATTAGCACCCGATATTTGTTCTTGCGGTAATGGAATCCCTCATTCCAGCTCCGCATCTCCCAGGTTGACTCACCTCCAATGGCCAGGAAGATACCCGACCCGATGGTCACAGCTCTACCCATGATGGCAGATCCGTATACGGACGACGAGGGCGTAAGAGGATTCGAATAGACAATGGGCCGTCAAGGGATGAAATGAGGAAGTAGGACGGAGAAGAAATGGACGAGGAGGATGGGGAGATGAGGAGCAGCCATGATGAGCAGATATCTCGACAGATATATAGCAGTGAGCGCACCGAGCTCGAAAAGCCCAGCCGTCCACCCTTTAGACGAAGTCCGGGCAGTGGAGGGCCCCAGCCAATCAGCGCAGGGCAAAGCCGGGGCTAACTCCAACCTTCTCCAGGGCGGGGACGGTCTTGACCCCGGCTTCGTATCGCGGGGTAAGTTAATCTGGCGCCACACATGTGAGCCACGCGGCGAATCCGCTGCTAAGACGACAAACCTCACATGCAGTCTTGTTCTTTCAATGTCTGTGAACCAGAGCCAAAGCAGACATGTCCCTGTTTTCTCACAATCGACTTTGGTCTTGTTTGGCTTCCCCCTGTGTTGCTGAATCTGACCGAGGCACTTACAGATTGGAGTATTTCTTGGAGATGGAGCGCAGCTGAAAGAGGGATGTCTTGTTTCATTTTGTTTGCTTTGGCTTCAGGAACTATCCGGCTCCTACATATGTGAATGCTTCATATTTCGTTTTAACTTGCATGATGCAGGCTGATCATCATCGTTGCTCTACGATAAATAGGATTTATAGAAAGGATTAAACCGAAGCACGCTCAGCAGTAGTGGCCCGGGTCAACCTGTTCTACTCAACACTAGTTTGGCGTGGCGATGAAGAGATGTAACAGTGTAGTGCCGACGATTTTCTCTGCTCCAAACTTTAACTCATCTCCATCTTCCTAAAAGGAGTCCATTGGATCACGTGGCAAGACAACAGCATTCTCCCTGTTGGAAATATGCTTAGTCATCCAACACGAGGTCTGTGCATCACAGTCAAACTCTGTGTGCATTTTGACATATATTCTACATCATCATATATATGCAACTGAATCATCAATATAACTGAGCAATCTAATCAATGACATCATATACACAATTGACACTTCTCTGAGCTAATTCGACTGCTTATGTAACACCTGCTTATATAATTCTAATAGGTTATGAGCCCGGAGTCGCAACATAGCGTTGGAGGAAGTATTCAAGTCTAAATTCAGTACTATCACTATACTAAAGAATGATAATTACCTTGCATTCGCAAGAGACTCTTATATAGCTCTTATGCTTGCAAAATCATAGAATATAGTATAGGGAACTGAAGCTGAGCCTATAGCTATAGCAGCGAAGAAGGATTAGATAGAAAGAAGGGATATAGCTCTTTTCATCTTATATAACTTAATCGATATTATATTTTGAGATATAGTCTATGAATATATAACTTAATTAGATATAATAAGAATATAAGTCGAGCTATAAAAGTTCAATAGAGGATATGATCTAATATATTAAACTAAGCTTAAGAGAGAGCTTACTATTACGAACACATGATAGCTTATAGCCTGAGGCTCGGCAGAGGAACTGCAAGAGAACTATAAGTAGAGATCACGGGGTAGCAAGTATCATGTGATAGATCATTGGGATCATAGGGATCATTGTGATGATCTAGATGATCTAGATGATCTATAGAGTACGAAGGTCTATATAAGTAGAATAGTTTTCCCTCTAGATAGGAGCTTCATGCTCAACTCAAATTAAGTTCTTTACTTATAGTAATGTCTTTACTCAATCGTCTTCGTGATACACCTATCTCTCTAACGTAACCTAACCCTCGAGTACTCTAGTTATTCTATAGCTAGAGCCTCGACCGTTACACTTTGAGCACTATCTCTTGAGATACCGACTCACGTTGATACTATGTCGTCCACTAGCTAGCCGAGAGCTGCTACGCCTAGCGCATCTGCTATACTAATAGTTATACCTGCTTCATAAGACATTCGAATCAATGTACTATAACTATTCGATGGGACTAGGTCTCGACTTAGGTCGTTTCTAGCCTAGTGCGACCTATAGCTAGGATTCAATTCGATGAAGTTTAGCAACGAAGTCGAAAAGGTCTTATAGATCATTGCTCTTCTCGAAGGATTAGCCTTTGACTAGGTTGAACCTTTCTTGACTGAGTATATGAACAAACGAGGTACTACTAGTATCCTACGTAGCAACATGACCATGGACACTCAGAATACATTGCGAGGACCCTCTGACTTTCATAAGAGGATTACTTATGTATTCAGAGACATCGACTAGGAATGAACCGCTGAAAGAGTTATTCAGAACCTTAAGCAGAAAGGGTCAGCCGCGACCTATATTGCTGAGTTTCAGCGTTACTCGGCTTCCACGGAGTAGAACGACGACGCACTGAAAGCCTAGTACTACCGAGGATTGAAGGACGCTATTAAGGATGAGATAGCTTATATAGATACTCTTGAAAACCTCTTGGAAATGATAGCCCTTGCTATTAAGATCGACAACTGCATGTACGAATGATCATTAGAAAGAAAAGGATAATATTTCTCTAATGCTAATAAAAAATCTAACTAGCAATGATATAGTTATCTACGCGAGATAGAGCTAGATGCTATTATAAGTAAGAGGGTAAGACCTTTTAAGGAAGTGATAGAAAAACGCTAACGCGATAAGCTATGTTTTGAATATAGTCTTCTAGGATATATAGCTAGTTCTCATCGTAAGAAGGGGCGCTAGAATAAAAGAAGAAAGCAAGTTAGTATAATAGAACAACGCTCGGTAGCTATGCTATAGAGACGTTCCTTGCCTAGTAACCTTGACTAGCTCGAAGAACTTAGTATCAGAACTTAGATCATCGATGAGTTCGAGACCGACTTAGGATCTAAGTAGGAAGAAGTCCCTGAATCTCTTGAACCTAGAGATGCCCTTAAGGAACTAAACTGATAACTAGAGGAGCTTAGGAATCCCCTAGACTTACTACGATATAAGGTCTCGTAGGACCTCACTAGCAGAATAATAATAGCTATCAATAATCAGGAAATACCTATTACTAAACTAGAGGTTAGTGATTATTAGATAATATAGGACTAGAACGAGCACGATCTAGGACCCTAAGAGCAAACTTAGCTTTGCGTAAGTAGCACTTTTGTGATCTATAAGGAAAGTAATAGAGCTTATAGTAGACCTACGCTTCATAGAATATACGAGATCATTCATAAAGACTATAGCCGACTAGCATAGAAGGAAATAAGAGGTAACTTCGTATACACTTACTAAATCTAACCTATAATCGAAGAAACAAATGACTAAGGGACGCTCCCTTAGGTAGGTAAAACTTAAGAACTAACTAGCGAAGGAATAGCCTATCGCTCTTAGGAAAAAGCAGATGATGATAGTATTTACTATCAAGAAGAGTTGCACTACGAGAGTACTATATACCTCGAGGTAGGATATCTTTACTAAGTTATTAGTTTCGAAGATGATAGATATAGAAAGTAGAAGAATATCTTCATAGGGAAAAACCACTAGGAAAGGCTATCTATTAAGGAGTTCATAGAGCAAAAACAATACTATATGATTAATACCTAAACCTTATATAGCTAGATCATTATTACTATTTATATCAAAGAGAAATTATTGAGAGCTATGATCGACTCAGGGTCGATAGGCAATTATATAGCACCTGATATCATCACTTTACACCGCATCAACACTTTAGTAAAAGAAGACCCTTACTAATTAACAATGGTTAATAGAAGCAATGCGAGTTACTAAAGCAGCAGAGTAGACCTCTTTACTGAGTTGCTTTACATGACTATGCCTAGCAGATACACTAAGATGATCAACTTCGATATTATAGAAATCAGAGGTCATCAGATTATATTAGGAATGCCATGGATTTAGAAACATAATCTAATATTCGATTAGCAATAAGAAACTATTAGTTACGACTATTATAACTATAAGTAGTTAGGTTATATAGACTAGCGAGAAGCAAGCGTAACTTCCGCAAAAGAGTCAGGATACCTAGCTAAGGATCCTCTAATGAAGGAAATACTATTGAAGTATAGAGCCTTTGAAAACTTATTCAAAGAAGAGCTTAGCATTGAAGCCTTGCTAAAACACTAGCTATAGGATCATGAGATTCCCTTGATCGAAGGGATAGAGCCGCCCTTCAGACCTATATACCCGTTGAGTGCTAACGACTTAAGGATGCTTAAGGAATACATTGATATCAACTTGAAGAAGGGATTTATCTAAGAATCTACCTCTTTATATAAGAGCTTTATATTATTCATACCTAAATCGGATAAGACGAAACGACTATATATAGACTATTAGAAGTTAAATGATATCATAGTCAAGGACTAGTACGTACTACCTCTTGCAGAGGAGCTCTACGATAGACTATAGAGAGCTAAAATGTTCACCTAGCTAGACCTTAGAGGGGCCTATAACTTGATATGAATTAAGGAGGGGGAGGAATAAAAAATAGCGTTTAGAATACGCTACGGATATTACGAATATACTATTATGCTATTTAGACTAACAAATGCACTAGTATCTTATCAATAGCTAATGAATAATATCTTAAATGAATTCCTAGACGTATGCTATATTTATTACTTAGATGATATATTGATCTACTCTAAGACACTAGAATAGCACTAGAAGGACGTTATGAATATATTAACTACGCTTCAGGAAGTATATTTACTTCTGAAACTAGAGAAATATAGATTCTATACCTAGGAAGTCACCTTCCTAGAGTACATTATTACTATTGAAGGAATCAAGATAGACAAAGCAAAGATAGCAACTATACTATCATAGGGAATACTAACAAACGTAAAAGATATATAATCCTTCTTAGGATTTGCTAACTTTTATCAACGATTTATTAAGGACTACTCTAAAATCGTTACTCTATTAATAGCATTAACACGCAAGGACTAGGTATTCAAATAGTCAGATATAGTATAAGCAGCTTTTGATAAACTACGCTTGTAATTTGCTAAAGCACCTATGTTAGCCTTATTCAACCTAGACAAAGAAATTAAAGTAGAAATAGATTCTTCTGATTACGCCCTTAGAGCTATACTAAGCTAGCCTAATGACTAAGGAAGATAGCAACTAATTGCTTATCACTCCCGAAAGCTCATAGCTATAGAACTCAACTATAAGATCTACGATAAGGAACTACTTACTATAGTAGATGCTTTCAGGGAATAGAAGGTATACTTAGCAAGCTCTACCTACTAAGTATAGATATTGATAGACTACAAGAATCTCGTTTATTTCATAACCACGAAAGAGCTCAACCGATGATAGGTATAATAGTCTAAGACTCTTGCGTAATTCAACTTTAAAATCTCTTATATCAAAGGAACGGAAAACGCTAGAGCCGATACTCTTAGTAGGAAACCTAAGTACCTCGCAAATAAGATATACCTATCTCATACGATACTCAGAGCCGAAGGCAGAGGACTAGTATACAATACTCAGCAACTAGCTATTATTAGAAGACTAAGGACAAGCGCTATCAAGGAAATAATCCGCAAGGGTTACGAAAAGGACCCTATGCTAAATCCCTTATAATCAGGATTTACAAAGAATCTACAAGGGCTCGTATTATTTCAGGAACGAATATATATACTAACGCACGTACAGCAATAATTCGTTCAAGAATTTCATAGGCTACTAGCCCACGGACATCAGGGAATTGCAAAAACAATATCTCGTCTATCACGAGAGTACTACTTCCCTAGGATGAGGAAGGTCATCAAGGAAATTATATCAGGCTATGATACCTATATCTAGAACAAGTCCGCAAGACATACTCCGTATAAGAACCTAAAGTCTCCTTATACGCTAAGATAACCTTAGGAGTCTATAGCCCTAGACTTTATAGTCAAACTACCCTTATCAATAGACCTGATCATAGGAATCGAGTATAACTCGATTATAGTGATCACTGACTAGTTAACTAAGTATATTTATATATTACCCTTCAAGGAAACTACGAATGCTAAAGGATTAACATAAATAATACTTAGGACGATTATAGCAAATCATAGAACACTGAAAGAAATTATATTAGATAGAGATAAGCTCTTCACATCAAATTTCTAGAAATCTTTAATAAGTCTACTAGGGATCAAACACAAGCTATCGATAACATTCTACCTATAAACCGATAAACAAATAAAGCGAATTAATCAAACTATAGAAGTTTACTTACGATATTATATAAACTATTAATAAAATAATTAGGTATAGTTACTGCTATTAGCATAGTTCGCATACAATAGCGTAGATATAGAGATAATAAGGATATCACTATTCTTCGCGAATTACGGATTCAACCTATTAGTATACTATAACTTATTAGTTGATAAGATCTAGGCTCAAGAAGCAATTATATAAGCTAATTAGCTTCGAACCTTGCATGATGAATTAGCTATAGATATCAAGTTTATATCGCAGAGGTTAGCAATTTACTATAATAAGAAGCGTAGTATAAGACCAACGCTAAAAGAAGAGGGTAAAGTCTACTTACTTCGAAAGAACATCTAAACTAAAAGACTAAGCGATAAATTAGATCACTAGAAGTTAAGACTATTCATTATTGAAAAGGTAGTAAGACCTATTAATTATCGACTCAAGCTACCACGGAACATGAATATACATCCTATATTCTATATATCACTCCTTGAACTAGCGCTTAAGGGAGCACTACCTGCTCTAAACACTAAAATATAACTAGTTAACCTGAACGCCGAATACGAAGTCGAGAAGATCTTAGACTATTAGTATATTAGGAAGTAAGTGAAATACTTGATCAAATAGAAGGATTACCTATATTCAGAGAACACTTGGGAACCTAAGAAAAACCTCTATTGCTAGCAACTTCTTGCTGAGTTCTATCGCTAACACCTAGGCTTACCTAGAAGGGATCTGAAGGGTCGAAATCCGATAAGGCAGAAGAAAGGATAATATCAGTTGACGGATCTAGGAGTACATCTAGATCAGTAATTTCAGGCAGTGAAGAAATAGAACCAGGGTGAGGCGCACTAAAGACACTTCGTGACTTTGCTACCTGACGCTCCTCCTCTTCCACCGCATCTAACTTAGCTAGAGATTTTAGTCCTCGTCATAGCATCTTAGTAGCGCGAGCACGAAACATCTCCTATTGAGTATTCAAACGAAGAAGTTTCGCGTTAAGAGTCGCTAGATAAGTAAACAACTATTATTATTCTTGCTGAGTCTAAGACTACGTTTCTGAGAGCTTCTTCTCTTCTTTTTCAAGAGCCGCCTATTCCGCAGGAGTAGGACTATAGACATCGCACTTCGTGTTACCACTAACTTTGATGCATTCTAAGCATCGCGACGATCCTAGGGCAACTAAACATTTCAAATCGTTTTTCATATAGCGAGTACAAGGAGCTATTTCTATTCTAGATAAGTCAACACAGAGATATAATTCTAAACGTTGAGTTATTTTCTTTGAACGTATAACTAGCATGATAGAAAGGAACGATGCCCTAGGCATTATAAAGGACATTCTAGCACACTAGTAATAAGCATAGGGACATGCTAAGCTAGAAGGGGGGTAGTGTTACGAACACATAATAGCTTATAGCCTAAGGCTCAGCAGAGGAACTACAAGAGAACCATAAGTAGAGATCACAAGGTAGCAAGTATCACATGATAGATCATTAGGATCATAGGGATCATTATAATAATCTAGATAATCTAGATAATCTACGGAATACGAAGGTCTATATAAGTAGAATAGTTTTCCCTCTAGATAAGAGCTTCGTGCTCAACTCAAATTAAGTTCTTTACTTATAATAACGTCTTTACTCAACCGTCTTCGTGATACACCTATCTCTCTAACGCAACCTAACCCTCGAGTACTCTAGTTATTCTATAGCTAGAGCCCCGACCATTACACTTACTACCTAAAGGTAGAACCTAAGTAATAAAGGTATCTATATATTTCTTACTAGGCTATAGAATCTATAGAAGAAAATTAGTAATAAAAGTATTATAGATAAATATATTCTTAACTATATCTATATAATATTACTAGAAGAGCCTCTATAGAATATTATAATACTTTTATATTAATAAGGTAAATATAATCTTTAAAAAGTAATAAGTTATATTAAATTATAATAACTTATACTTAAGCTTTATATTAAAATAATAATTTATATAAATAAAAGAAGTTAAAGAAACTAAAAAAATAAAGATTAAAGAAATAAAGATTATAAAGATAAAAGTTAAGAAAATAAAGATTAAAGTAATTATATATAAAATAAGAAAGGCTATTTAAAGAAGACTCTAAAGTTTACTATTATATATTTCTTTTACTTAAAATAAAGTTATATTTAAAAAGAATATAAGATCTATAAAGCTTATAAGAGAATAATATCTAAAAGCTTTAAAAGTTAAAAGTAAGCTAACTAAGCCTTAAGAAGCCTAGATCAAGCTAATCAAATAACTAAAATCAAAGCTAGCTTCAAATATCTTTTATATTTAATTAAATATATAATACTTTTAATAAATACTTTTATAATATAATATCTTAACTCTAGAGCCTCTAAGTATTTTATAGATATAAAGGAAGATCTATTAAGCCTTAAATAATAATCTAAGCTTAAGCTAATAAAGATTATAAATAGTTATATAATATAAATAATTAAATATAAAAATATATTATTAGATAATTATATTCTAAAAGATATATAATATATATTAGATTTTAAAGCAAAGCTTATATTAATATTATAATTTAATAATAATAGTATTTTTATATTACTTAAGAATAGAAAGGTAATTATAATTTAATAGAATCAAGTCTTATTTAAATATAAAAGTAAGAATAATATATATAAATTATATATAAGTATATAATATTAATTAATTACTAAGCTTATATAAATATTATATATTAATTTAGCTTACCTAGTATAAGAAATCGATCTAGAAGAGCCTAAGTCTATAAAGGCATTAGTATATTATAGACTAAGGTATATAAGACTCTAATATATAAAATAAATAAAAGTATAAAATATATTAAGTATATCTTATATAGAATATAATTATATATTAAGAAAGTAAGTATATAAGGAATGCTTAATAAAGAGTATATATTAGATTAGCTAAAAGATAATTAAAGAAAGAAAGATTATAAAAGGTATTTAATTATATTATAATTTATTAAAGTAATTACTAATTATATTTAATAAGTATAATTATTACTTACTAACTATTAATAATACTATTAGAATATATTAGATAATATTATTATACTCGAAGGAGGCCTTAGAGGTCCTTAGAGCCTCTAAGGCTATCATCAAATATATAAAAACTAAAATAAGTAATAAGGTTATTATTATATATACTAATAATAATAAATCTAAATTCAAGGAAGTATTTATATCTATATTAGTAGATAAAGGAATTCGAATTAAGCTATACCTAGCTTATAAGTATTCTATAAATAAAATAGCAAAGCAATATATAGCCTTAGTTAAATAGAGAATAAAGTTATTAATATATAAAGCTAAGATATTATATAGAATATAAGATATAATAACTTTATATTTAATCTAGATTATTAATAAGACCTTTAGTATAATACTATTATATCTATTATATATAATTAATATAGAGTATCCTAATATTCTATATAAAGCTTATTATAAATATAAGCTAGATATATCAAATCTAAGGATATTTAGATATAAGGTAATTATACTAGAACTATCTAGTATTATAAGAAGAAAGTTAACCCTTAGAATTAAGTCTAGAACCTATATTTATATAAGAATATAAAGTAATAAAATATAAAAGATATTTAACTATAGTACTTTAAAAGAAGAGAGAATTAAAGATATAGAATTCAACGAATATAAATTCTTATAAATTTAATACCTTATAAAGTATTAATATAAAGATAATAAAAATAGATTCTCTATATAAGAGAAAAATCTTATAATAGATTCTATATATATAGAATTAATATCTATAGTTAAAGAATTATAAGAAGAAGCTATAAAGCTAGACTCTATAGCTATAGAGCTTAAAAGTATAATTATAAGATTTATAGCTAAGGCTATTAAGCTTAATAGAATAGTTATTAAGCTAATAGCTATTAAGCTTTAAATTATTATTAATGAATATAATATATTAAAGTTTATAAAGGTATTAGAACCTTTAAAGAAAGCTAATAAAGATAATATAAAATATACTAATAATATAAGATTTAAGTAATTAAATCTCTTGATCTTTAGAACTTTGAGATATAATAAATAACTAAAGTAAAAAGTATTCTTAGTATAAATCAAGTAAGTAATATAAGCTTTATAAATTAAAGAGGGTAAGCTAGCTCTAAATAAGAACTTTATTATCGAAGAGGCTATAGCTAAAGACTTTGAATCTTAGATTTAAGTTATTATTAATAAGCTATAGTTATTAAAGAAGAATAATATTTATATTATTATATATAATATTTTATAAAAAAGAAAGATAATATACTATAAATAAATACTTAAGAATAAGCTTAGTATAGATATATTAGTTATAATATATAAGAAAGCTAAGATTATAATAAAAAGCTATAAATAATAATATAGATTTAATTATTATAAGATATTTACTTTTATTATTAGGTATATTATAATTTACTAGCTTATTATTAAAGTTATATAAAAAGGTCTTAAATTATATATTATAGATATTAATATAATATTCTTAAATCTTTATCTAAAGAAGGTAATTTATATATTCTTATTAGAATTCTTTAAGCTTATCTATTCTAAACTAATAAATATAAAGTTTTATCTATAACTAAATAAAGTATTATATAACTTAAAGTAATCTTTAAAGATATAATTTTAAGAAGTTAAGAAATACTTTAAATCTATTAGCTTTAAAGCTTCTTATATAGATCTAAATTTATTTATTTAAAAGAAGGTATTTATATTATTATTTATTAATAATATAACTATTATAAACTTAATAATAATTATATATAAAGCTAAAGTTAAGATAATATAATAATAGAAATATAAAGACCTAAGAGCTTATATTATATTCCTAAGAATCTAGATTAAAAGAATAACTAAATATATTAGAATTTATTAAGAATAATATATTATTAAATTATTAAAGAAGTTAAAGATAATTAATATTAATCTTTATATATTTCTAATATCTATAAATATTATATTAAAATATAATATTAATAATATTAATCTTAATAAAGATAAGATAATATTATATTAAAATATTATAAAAGCTTTATTCTATCTCTTAAATATTATAAAGCTAAACTTAGTATATATAATAAATTAACTAATATAATTTATATTAAATCCTTAAAAGTATTATTTATAACTTATAAAGTAATTACTATAATATCTAAATAATATATAAAGCTTTAGAATTATTTATATAATTAACTTAAGTAAGGATATTAAATATCAAATATATTCTAATATTATATAAAGTATAAAGAAAAATAAAGTATTAATATAAAGCTAGATAATAATATAAACTAATAATATAATATTATAGACCTTATAAAGATAGAAAAATACCTCTTAATCTATAATAGAAGCTAAGTTTATAATTATATCAAAGATAGTAAAGGAGATAATATAGACTAAGAAAGTTATAAAAGACTTATATAATACTACTTATATTCCTATACTCTAATATAATAACGAGGTAGCTATAACGTTTATATAAGACCCTCGATTTTATAACAAGGCAAAGCATATCAATATATAATATATATATATTCAAACTGATATATTCGAGAGCGGAAGGCTTAAAATAGAGTATATTCTAAGCTCAGATCAGATCACTGATATATTCATTAAGCAGTTACCTATAGATCAATTTAGAAAGCTCTGCATAGAGGTTAGACTCAAATAAACTAGACTATAGGTACTCTTATATCACAATGCACTAGAATTCAAGTGCAGGGATGCTGAACTCTACTAGAAGAATAAGGAGATGTAGGCACCTCTGGAATGCACAGGCATCGCTAGATATGAGAGTTAATGAGGCCTAGAGAAACTATCGAAATCGAAGCTCTGAATAGCTTCAAATCATACGAATGCGGAAGCTGATGACATGCACATATGGGGGGCTATTAGAAATATGCTTAGTCATCCAACACGAGGTCTGTGCATCACAGTCAAACTCTGTGTGCATTTTGACACATATTCTACATCATCATATATATGCAACTGAATCATCAATATAACTGAGCAATCCAATCAATGACATCACACACACAATTGACACTTCTCTGAGCCAATTCGACTGCTTATGTAACACCTGCTTACATAATTCCAACACTCCCGAAGTCCCGAATTTGGTTGTGTACTTTGTACGCCAACTTCTCTCATTGTCCCAATGGCTTCGGACTTCTGCCCCGCTTTCGATAAGATAAAGCAACCTAGAATGACTAGAGGACAACCTAATGATGAGGCATTAGCACGGCTGTCCCGCGCTGAACAGTGTTCCCCAAGCCACAATGGTAACTTCCCACGCTGAGGATAGTGTGCCTCATAACAGACGGTCTAGAAACTCTGAGCGGGATGGTTCGATGAAAGACGTGTCGCAGGTAGTCTCATACTGTCCTGAGGTGGACCGGTGACTTTATTTCGCGTTGAATTGCCCATGGTTCATCTGATAGACAACAGGAGACTAAATATACTCCGAGTTTTGCATGTTCGTGATAATACTTTGGGTAACTCGACTTCTTTCCAGATGGGTACTCTCCGCCACCGTTTCCAATCCCGTTGCAAGCCAGGGATTCGGTAGCTCATCCGTTTTCTCATCCAAGGCCAAGGCATGCTCCGACAGGAATTTAACCATCCACCGATCGAAGCGATGTGTGTTCCGACTAAAAGATCTCATGCAGTTGTTTTGGAATATCACCAACCGCTTGATCTGTGGCCATGTTAGCCGTGGAAACATCTCCTCTCAGTTGGGGTGTGCGTCCTTACCATGAGCTCCACACTTGACCAATAGCTGCGGAGTTGTACCAGCGATTCAAGATTCGACTCGAGTCGACGCCTTGAATCTGGGAGTTCATGTGCCTCCCCGAAAAGATATGTGTGAAGTAATACAGAAGAAGACACAACGGTGATATGGCCGACAATGTTGTACAAGGCCTCCGCCCCTTTCTGCTCTCGAGATGCCTTGAGTATGTCGCAAAAAATCGTCGCATGGAGTTTGCAGCGATCAGCATATGCCTTGCCATTTCTGGTGAAGGGTCGATTGTGATCCAGATATTGATAGAACAACAGTGTACAATAGTGGTGATAACCCAGATGAAATGCCATAAAAGTTCTGCCCAGGCCCTTGCTCACATGCTTTGCCAAATTAACTTCGGAGTAGCGTATTTCGGGCTCCAAATTCTGTTCGAAGGCAACCAGCGCAACCGCCAGATCTCGAACGGCGTCTTCGATCGAGTCTTCATCCCACTCAGCCGTCTCTACCAGGTGTTTGTTTAGGTCTTGAATTTGAACATAGATTTCAACCAGCTTCACCATATGGCCCCAGAGCCCAGGCTTCCACTCGGAGATGCTAATGTCGGGGTCTCCTTGCTTCATATGGAAGAAGACCGACTCATCCATGGGTACCCGGGGTTGTTTCAATTCAAATTTGAATTGGCGAGATAAGTTGGAACCGCCACTGGCCCAGGTGTCAATAATGAAGCAAGTCCACCATACTCGCGTTTTTGTCTCTCTCGTGACGCCATCATCTGCCTGGTTAACAATTCCCAGGGTCAAAATCTGAGCCATGCGGTTGGCAAGCACTGTACAAATGTGTAAGCGGAATATGTCCTCCCTGCGGCGCGGTGGGAAGAAATGCACCAAAGTACAAGGACTCCGCATCTGGGTCGGAATCACCCAAGCAAATGTTTCCGATTAGGATACATGCTTGAATGTTCTCAACGCAAATATGCTCGAGATCATCCTTGAGGAGTTTCTTCGCTTCCAATGCATAGAGCGGGCCTTGCGACCGTATCTCGGGGTCTTTGGAGAAACTATTTCTGTTAGTAAGCTCGACCGAAGGAAGCGTCGGAAGCACGAATCAGCTTAACCATACCGTGCAGACAACCCCATCATGCTTAACAAAGTAGCCTGCGAAACGGTACCAGCAATCACGCTGGATTTGAACGTCGGCTCGTGAAACAGGCTATGTGGCTTGTCGTGTATGAATTCAAAATAAAGGTCTACAAGTTGCAGGATGTGGGTGTTATAAAAATTCGGATGCGGGATAGACGATTCGGAAGGGGACGCAGCTGCATCCACAAGCCGCATGGGGACGGCCGAACAGGGCAAATGACGCTGGGTGCATTGCTTGCACGCCGCGTTCTCGGTCCGATCGCATCTTCGTTTGCCATTTCTGCATTGCACGCAGGCCTTGACCGGTCTCATGGTCACTCTGACGCAGGATCGCAGATGGAGAAATCTCGAGATGCGTCTGGGGTAAATCGTCCGGTTTGCATCCGCTACCCCAAGTCAGTTAGCCCGCTCACTAAAGAACTACCCCGCGTGTCTGCGCACTGCGAGATTCAAATCACGTGCATTCGATCACGGGAAGTCACTTGAAAGGAGGCAGTATAACAACAACAACTAGGCGGTCAATAGCAAATACAGTCAAATGTTGTCCATTCAAGCCAAATCAACACCATTGGCTCCAGGAACCTCCAATTGCTTGCAAATCCATATCGGTATGGGCTTTGAAAGCCTCCTGGGCCATCTGGGGTCTCGGTCAATGATGTCCCGAAAGTAAGCAAAGGCAGCTCGCACGGATGGGATTCGGGCCGGGGACCGGTGACCCGCATTGTTCCAAACATAATCTCGGTGTCTGGCTGAGTGGTAATTCTACAGTAATCCGGTGTCAATTCCAAGATACTCGGTGTCGGAGCTGACAAATCTCGAAGAAATAATTCGATGTATACCAGTTGCCGGCTGTCGTTATATCTATGTTCAGCCGCAATCGATCATTGAATGCGATTCTGGTTCCTTTCCTTCGGTTCGTAGAAAACTGCCTCCATGAACAAAAACAAATACTGCTTCGACTTGCACGATACCGTCAATGGTCACGATGGAATATACAAGTCAATAACTAACTTGCTCAAAGTATAGGTTAATGTCTAATGTCTATACAAGTATCGGGAAGCCATTTAAGGTCGGGAAATGGATGGCGTTCTATGCTCTTGAATATTTCGTACCTTCACGTTTGGCCAAGAGTCTGGGTTGGTAAGATCAATCCAACTGATACAGTCCCAAATAGCGAGATGGCGATGCTTGATTACACCTTACCAGAGGGGACAGATACGCGTCCCAATCCTTGCCTCGTATATCGCGACAAAAAGCTATTCCCAGACTCGGACTCGGAAAAGTTCATCCCAGAACACTGCTTGACCTCCGACGAAGATTTGGTCACTTGCATGAACCAAGCCAACCTCACCTTTGGCAGCGGCCCACACACGGGCACTGGCAGGCATATGAGGACGAAGGAGATCAGTAAGAATATTCGTACGGTATCAATACGAACATGGCCTTGGACAGTCCATAGACTCTCATACTTGTTCAGGATAAACTGCTTGCCTTTGAGGAGACATAACAGCCAAGATTTCAAATGAAGAAGTTTAACAGTCACATTTTTCTTTTTTCTTTTTCAAGTGTCCACAATTATACTTAGTTTTTTGCGCCTTATTTTTCACCTTCAGCAATGCTATAGAACTTAAGCACGTTTGTTTTACCTCTATGTTCCATCTTTACACGGACCAGCTTAAATAGAGAAAAGGGCCTACTCAATAGCCATCGTATCTATTGATCTCGTGGTAAGCAAGCAAGAAATGTATAATTCGAGCGAGGCCACGAGGACACTCATTGTATGTTTGACCATTCGGATCCATCCAGCTACAGTGCAGTTCGCGCTACTGCACAACCTCTCTCTCTTGGCTTGTAACTTTCATCAGCGGATAAAGAAACGCATGTCTAAACGGCCCGTTTTATGATTCCTCGGAGTTTGGAGTGACAATGTCAAGTAGGGCCGATAACCAGTATAATGACATTCCCCTATCCGAGGCTTGAGCCTGCCAAGAGCTGGAACTTCGACCAATTGCTTCACTTAGTCCCGAGTGTGCGCTTTCCAATCCCCATATTATCCATGTTCGCTCTAGTCCTTCCCCGGATCTGGTCATGAAAAGTGGGATTCTCATACTCATGATTTCGTGGGGTCAGGGGTAAAAACAGTAAGAAGGGCCGATAACGAATATGACAATATACACTCGCTTGGGGTTTGCACTCGCCAAATGCTTGGACTTCGATCAATTACTTCTCGTATCCTCAATTCTGCACTCTCTCGTCCCGGTGCTATCCATGTTCGCTCCGGTTATACCCCGAAGCGATTCATGCTGGTCGGATTTGGGTTGGAGGTAACTTGTGGGGTTACAGCCAAATCATCCGTTAGATGGTAACTGTACTTTCCATATCTCCGTGCTTTAGATATAAGTTCAGAGTTTTCCCTTTCTGCACATTCTTCTCACTATCGTTTTCTGACCCTTAGAGTTTAAGCGTTGCAGTAATACTTTCAGCGTATCTGTCATTTTCATTAGACGCTAATATCTTTGTACTACCACATTTCAAATCCTTTACGATGGCCGGAGGTGCCATTGTCCATGGCACGACCGATGTCAGTCGTATCGAGGCCCCCGTTACGATGAAAGCATATCTCATATGTGCCTTTGCTGCTTTTGGGGGCATCTTTTTCGGATACGACACTGGTTGGATGTCCGGTGTTCTGGCTATGCCCTACTTCATCACCCAATACACGGGCTTGGAACCTCCCAATCCAAACGACACATCGCCCGAAGGACAAGCAGCTATCGCTGCATTCCATCTCAGTGCTCAGGATCAATCTTTGACCACATCCATCCTTTCAGCTGGCACATTCTTTGGCGCCATTATCGCTGGTGACGTTGCGGACTTTATTGGCCGTCGTCCAACTATCATCGCAGGATGCTTGGTCTTCATCGTTGGATGTATCCTCGAGACTGCTTCGACTAGTCTTGGGGTGATGGTGCCTGGCCGTTTCATTGCTGGCCTTGGTGTTGGTTTCATCTCCGCTATTGGTAGGTGTCCCATTGAGTTGGCCAATATCTAGATGAAGGGTGAACTGACTTAAATAGTCATATTGTATATGTCGGAAATCGCCCCGCGAAAAATTCGTGGTGCTCTTATATCTGGATACCAGTTTTGTATTACCATTGGTATTCTCATTGCGAACGGAGCAGTTTATGGCACCAAGCTCCGAAACGATACAGGATCATATCGAATTCCTATCGCTATTCAGTTCGCGTGGGCACTTGTCCTTGCTATTGGCTTATTCTTCCTTCCCGAATCACCTCGTTACTTCGTCAAAAGAGGCAGACCCGAAGATGCGGCTAAGTCTCTTGCTTCCGTTCGTGGGCAACCAATCGAATCCGAGTATATCCAAGACGAGCTTGCAGAAATTATTGCCAACCACGAGTATGAAATGTCTGTGATACCACAAACATCCTATCTGGGAGGCTGGGCGAACTGCTTCAAGGGATCTATATCAAACGGAAGCAGTAACATTCGACGGACTTTACTTGGCATACTTATGCAGATGATGCAACAGCTAACTGGAATCAACTTCATCTTTTACTTCGGAAACGTTTTTTTAACTTCCCTCGGAACGATTCATAATCCATTCTTGATCTCCATACTTAGTGCTCTTATCAACACTATCTGCACCCCTCCTGCATTCTGGGCGGTTGACAAGATGGGCCGACGAACCCTGCTTGTTTGGGGAGCAGTCGGCATGATTGTTTCCCAGTTCATCGTCGGCATCATAGGTGTCACTGCGGGGAGACTGTCAGAACATAACAATGCTGCTGTTTCAGCTATGATTGCTTTTATCATGATAAATGTCGCGATCTTCTCAGTCACTTGGGGTCCGGTGGCATGGGTTGTCGTGGGAGAAATATTCCCACTCCCTATCCGCTCGCGTGGCGTTGGTCTCTCGACGGCTTCCAATTGGATGTGGAACTGCGTAAGTCCTGAACCCAGTACTAGATTTGTTCACACTAACATACCGTAGATTATCAGTGTTATTACCCCATACCTTGTGGGAACTGCTAAGCACGATGCCAACCTTGGACCTAAGATCTACTTCATGTGGGGATCTCTTTGCTTTGTATCACTTGCATTTGCCTACTTTCTCGTTCCCGAAACCAAAGGCCTTTCCCTCGAGCAGGTTGATCGGATGATGGAGGAGACAACTGCTCGTAACTCTGCTAAGTGGAAACCCCACTCTACTTTCGCGGCAGATATGGGACTTGTCGACAAGGGTGCTGTTGGTATTACAGTCGAAAACCTGGAGGCGGGCTCAGCTAGTGTTGAGGAGAAGGCTATTGTTTAAATCGGTACTCTTTTCGGCTACTTAGAGCTTTGCTAAGATTGTCATGTGCTGTTTAAGGTTTATATCTCTTTACTCTTACCGTCAAAAAACAAGGAAACGGGTACAATGGAAACAATTCAGCTACAGCATTTTCCTTCATAGCTTAGAGCAGTATAACACGGGCGCCTTGTAAATTAAACTAGCAAGCAACCGTTTATAGCCTATCGATATCCACCTACAGTGCGGTCATCGTCTACCATGAAGTGTGACCCCCATCAACCACCAAATCAGCAGCCGTCATAAAACTACTTGCATCACTCAACAGGTATAGAATGGGTCCCCTATACTCATCAATGAAACTCAGCCGGTTAAGCATATTATCTGAACTCCACTGGCCATCCAATCCCAATTTCTCGAGCGTTGGGGTTGTCATTGGCGTACGGATATAGCCAGGACTGAGCGTATTGACCCGGATCAAAGGATGATCGGGACTGCTTCCCCACTCCGCAGCCAAAGAGCGGGCAAGTTGAAGAACGCCGGACTTAGAGGTATTATAAGCTGCAGTATCCACACCCTAGGCTTTTGTAAGTATGGTTCTAGGGTAGATTTAGAGGCGGTGTTATCACATACTTTGTTGGTATTGTGTGCACTCATACTTGCCACAAGCACAATACTGCCGCCTTTGGGATCGGCCGCCTTGCACATCTCCTGCGCCGCTGCCTGGGCACAGATAAACGCCCCATTCAAATTCGTATCAATCACTTTCCGAAACAAATCCATAGGATAGTCCAGCGCGGGCCTCTCGTCAGAGATTCCATGACATGCAATCATGCCCCTTAAAGGGTAGCGGGCGTTGGCGACGGCTTTAGAGATGGCAGACTGCACACCTTCCGCAGAGGTGACATCAACGCTATAGTACCAGGCTTTGCCGCCATGCTTTTGTGCCTTGGATTGGATTCTGTCTGAAATGGGAGTTACAATTGATCTCACACATTGGTTACAAAGTGAGAAGCATGGGGATGGCGCAAACATATATGGAAGAGACGATTTGTGGGAGACGACCTGACTAACCCCAGATGTCCATTTTCGGCTCTTGAAGATAGTCAAGACAGATGACATCACCGCCAACTTCCAGGATTGATTCTGAAGTAGCACTGCCCATGAAGCCAACTCCACCAGTAACTATCAAAACTCGGATCGTCTGTCAGCTGGAGTAACATGGATATATCTGGGTGGTGGAGAATCATTGGCTCTCTCATGTTTGGAATTCGATTCCTAGCACAATCCAATTGTACGTACCGATAATTGTCCTCCCCTCAGGGTCACTACCCTGACCTACAACGTCCAACTCATAGCGATGTTGTACAATTTGAATTTGCAAGGTATATTATAATATAGCGACTGTCAGAGATGCTTGCTATATGTTGCTTCCTGGCAGCACATCGATGGGCGAAGCACTACCGCGCGACGCTGACAAACTACTTTCTGTGTCGGTTAACTACGTCAAAGGCCAATGTTTGCGCTGGGGTCACCTTAGTTCTAGTTTCCTACAAGGGATGGAGAATACATCGTACTCTAGAGAAGTGTCTTATGTGCATTTGATCTGTAGGTATATGAGTAAACCGCTGTCATTCGTATTATATAATCTACTACATAGCAGCGTACGACAAATATTAGATTCCACTAATTCTTGGAATGTATGTTTTCGACGAAACTCCAGAGTAACAGTCTATCCATACCCTGTATCACTATATATAAGGTAAAGTATTCAGAGTATAAACATTTGAATTAGTTAGAGCGCAATTGATTGATTCGTAATACTAGATGCTAATGAGATAACTCTTTTTTTTTCTTTTGCTATTTTTGAGAACAAAGACAAAACAAAAAATCAGAAAGCAAAGCAACAATAACGCATTTCGTCAATTTAGGTAGCCTCCTTTTGGCCCTTTCCGCACTGGTTTCTTCCTCCCCAACCCTAACCTTCAGTTAGACCTCTGGTGTCTCTTCAACTGGTGGTGACGGAGCTTGTCAAGACGGTAAAATGCCTTGCGACCACGACGCCTACATCCATGAACGAGACATGGGTATTGAGGGACACCATGCTTCAGTTTGTGGCGAACCAGATCACCACGGCGAGCTACTCGTTGTCCACATCCCAGATAGTCGCAAGTATACGTATTGGCATTAGCGTTAGAACCTGGAGGCGTCACCCTGCTGGCCATGGGATTAGGGCCAGGAGTCGTAGTAATCATGCCAATATGTTGGCCCGGCAATGCTGGGGCGGCCATTGTGATATCAGTACCGAGAAATGGCACCTGGTTAGAACTTGCAATGGTCATTTGAGGGCCAGGAGGCGTAGGAATTATATGCTGGCCAGGCAATACTGAGCCATCGTCAGGGAGAAAGGGTAAGTTAGAGCTTGCCAAGGTCGCTTGAGGATCAACGGCTGTGAAATGATGGCGACATGGAAACGAATTAGAGTAGGCAAAGCTACCAGGCACGATCCTGAAGTTGTCATAGACACCATAGCTAGGAAGATAGTGAACGGGGCCAGGCTGACCGTATGCGCTGAAGTCGTAGACGCCAGGAAGCTGAAGGGGAGAATCAGCTTGATAGTCGGTGGTAGCACTCAAATCCACAGGAGGATAGCCAATCGAGTTCGGAGTTGGAGTTAAGTATGGATTGAACTCTGGTGTCGCAGGACCCAGCCATCCCGGAAAACCTGGAAGACCTGGATTCCAAAGAGAAGACGGAGTATCATGGTTTGCTCCACTATAGGTATTGCTCGCAGTTTGCGGTTGAAGTCCAGGATTGGTAAATGACAAGGCCGGTGGATAAAGCTGGATAGATGGATCTGGAGTCGCGGTTACACCAATACACCCTCGACGGGATCGATGGGGGGAGGCAATCTCGGTGGGAGATATGTCGAATGAGTTGCCATGATTTGGGTCGCCGTCGACGGCATCTGCTAATTGGCAGGTACGGCAGGGCTCGCTCGAAGCAGTCTCGGAACCAATATGATTGGTTAAGACTGTCGTCGTGCGTCGTCGCAAAACACTGGAGGCATACTCGCATTAGTGTAAAAAAAAAAACGCCTCTCACCCCGGGTTGCGGTGGTTGGTAGCTCTGCCATTGGCTAGCGACATGGTGCCCTTGACGTGAGGGCGCGCGAAAGAGGGCGAAAGAGGGCAAAAGAGGGCAAAAGAGGGCTAAAGAGGGCGACGAATAAGAGTCGAGAAACGCGAAAGAGTGCGAAATCAGGCCAGCACAGTGATGCCAGAAAGTGATGGATTTTGCGTGGTGCCGTGGGAGTTGGAGAGGGGAGAGCCAGTTCTTTAATACTGCAGCCGGCGGGGGAGGCTCAACGGGGGCTGTCATCTGCATTAGCCCCATGCATCAGCTCATAGTGCTCTTGCAGAGGGCGCAGCCTGGCTTAAATTTATTGTACTATCGAAACCAACTCCTGTTTTTGATTCACTTATGATAAATACCCTCTAGACTAGAATCGCCACATCTATATTCTCCCATGCAAGTTTAACTTCAACGAACATCATGTCCAATGCAGAGAAAGATGATCATGTCAGAGGGTTAATCAGATGCGAATCATGCCCCAAATCGTTTCTGAAGCGCGGACAATACAAGTATGAAATCGATCTATTTGGAACCTCTCCACCATGCTTACAGCTTCTCTTTCAGTCGCCATCGGAAAACCCATACCAAACCATATCGATGTGATCACTGCTCAAGAGGGTTTTCCCTAAGGAACGACCTTGATCGACACAAGACTAAGCACGGCGGACGGGCTGATACGAAATTCCACTGCAAATGGCCTGGTTGTCTTTTCAAAGGCGCCTCGCGACGGGATAATCTTCTGAGGCATATGCGTGATGCGCATGAGACTGGCAAAGAACAGCGGGAAATCTATAAGCAGTGCCTTGAGGAGCAAAAGTTTTCAACAGAACGTCTGAGCTTTATGAAAGCCGTGCAAATTGGTAATACCTCAATGGCGATGTCATTGTTAAGGAATGGAGCAGACATAGCAGAGAGAAATGACACCGGACAGACATCATTACATATTGCTACGCTGAACGGGAACTTGGACATGGTGAGGGTTCTGTTGAGTTCAGGCATCGAGATAGACGCTAAGGACAGTAAGGGCAAGACTGCCCTTCATTATGCAAGCCAAACCGGGAACGAAAAGATTGTACGTTTATTGGTGGAGCATAACGTAGATATGGATGCTCGAGATAATAGCAAAAGAACTGCCATCCATCAGGCTGCCTCTAACGGGCATGGTACAGTTTTCGTAATGCTTTTGGCTGCAGGCGCTGGTGGCGTTAGCAAGATACATTCATCCTCTACATCCCTCAATGGCGAGGGAAGTACGGTACTACAAGGAGCTGCGCGCCAGGGCCATGAACCAGTATCAGATACTTTACTATCTGCTGGTTATAAACCAAATAAGTGGGACCTATACGCGGCTGTGGAAGGTGGGAATATGACAATAGTAGACCGGGTTTTAGCTTTTGGTGTTGATGTCAATGATGCTGGGTCTCGGGCACGAACACCATTACAAGTTGCAGCAGGAAATGGGCATACTCTAGTAGTACAAAAGCTTTTAGCTGTTGGTGCTGATGTCAATGCTGCTGCTAGATTCCGCGGACGAACGGCATTACAAGCAGCTGCAGAAAATGGGCATATGCCAATAGTAGACAAGCTTTTAGCTGT